>CAUYRH010058911.1:0-34011 GCA_963574655.1 Perodicticus potto
CCAGCCCAGACCCGCCAAACAACAATGACGGCTGCAACAAAAAAATGGCCGGGCGTTGTGGCGGGCGCCTGTAGTCCCAGCTACTTGGGAGGCGGAGGCAGGAGACTCGCTCGAGCCCAGGAATTGGAGGTTGCTGTGAGCTGTGATGCCACAGCACTCTACCCAGGGTGACAGCTTGAGGCTCTGTCTCAAAAAAAAAAAAAAGAAAGAAAGAAAGAAAGAAAAAATGTGCGCTTATTTAATAACAGTTAAGGGCGGCACATAGATTTGGCAAAAACCATGAAGGAGGACACAGGAAGGACTGGCATTAAGAAGATATTGAGCTAGCAGTTCAGTGGACACAAGCGCAATGGGGTTGGGGGCCCTACCTTGGCTGTGGCATGGGCCCGGATCTCAGCGCTGCCAGTGATGTCCAGAGTGTCATACAGCTGCTCATACACCTGGGTGAGCACGCAGCAGCATTAGGGACCAGCCAACTCCTCCTGCCCTAGACACAGGAGTCCAGGCTCAAAGCCCCTCTCTCCGCCCTGCCCCCGAAACCTGAGCTGGAGGAAACTACAACTCCCAAAGAACCTGAAGCGCAGCACCCTGAGGTGGGCCGCCACGGAAGCTGCCGGGAGGCATAGTCCCTGGGCTTGCTCGGATCGACCAGAAGGGAAGACCGCGACCGCCAGCTCCTGCCGCGGCACCGCGCGACTCTCACCTCTCGGATGGCGGAGCAAAAGCGGCTCTGCAGGACTCGCTGGAGGGCCTGTAGCTTTTGCGGGGGCAGCTCCCCGCTGCGCTGGAGCCGCTCCAGGAGCTCCACGGCCCGGGACACGTCTGTGGGGCAGGGGCAGGAACGCGGGCAGAGACATACAAGGTCAGAGACACCAAGACTCATAGCACCACCGAAAGGAGCGGCGGGAGATGGACTAAGGACCAGCGCAGACAGACCCCGGAAAGGACAGCCGAAGCACAGTCGGATATCTCGAAGAGTCAGAGGTGGCAAAGGAGAAACTGCGACCAGCTGATCGCCCTACGCCCCCAGGATCGCACAACCACCCCCACACACACACATACATACAGGCAAGCGTGTGCGGCGGCCGCAGCCACCCCAGTCAGCTCGCCCACGGACCCTCCCACAGCCTCGGTGCGCCAGGCTCCAGGCGCCCCGCCCCGCCCACCCGCGCCGGGTCCTCCCGCCCACCCTCGCCCGCCTGGTCCTGGGCGGGGCAGGAGCTAGGAATCCCCGATGCAGGTCGTGGCCTGATGGGCAGGGCCCCCTAGCGCGCGCTTACCCCGCTCTAACCCCAGAGGTTCCACCAGCGCAGCCATGTCTGTGCCACTGCCACCAGCTGCCCGCCCTCCCTGTCGCCGGCGAGAAGGGAGGGGCTACGCGAGGCCACGCCCCAGGCGACTGGCGCCCCCTACGGAGGTGCCGCTGGCAGGCGCTGCACTCCTGGGTGCCACGATTGTCCAGCCAGCTGCAGGCCCCAGCCGGTCTGTCCTGTTTGCAACCCCTCCTGTTGCTGACTCTGTCCCTTTCAGAATCCTCGTCTGCAGCTGTTTCTGTCCTGCCCGCCACACCTCTCTATCTCCTTTTGATCTTTTCTCCACATTCATTGAGTAAATGCTTGTAAAAAATCTGAGCCCAAGGTGATGGACTTGATGGTAAGCAGAGAAGACAAGCCCACTGCCTCACTGGAGCTTCCAGTTTATGCGGTAGACAATCAACTTCTGTGATAAGAGCTGAAGGTAGGGAGGCGATGACCTAGATGGAGAAAATCCTGGAGGAGGGACATTGAGGAGTCCTGGAAGGTAAGATCAAGAGGTGGGTATGGGTCACCCCCAACCAGGGAAAAGGAGCCCATATGGCTGGAGAGCAGCTTGGGACTGACTTTTTTATGGAGGTAGAAAGGCTAGCAGGATACAGCTTATGCCTGGCCTTGTGTGTTAGCAAATGCATGTTGAGGATTTTGGGGGGTTGAGGCGGGACAGAGTCTCATTCTCTCACCCTTGGTAGAGTGCCATAGTGTCATAGCTCACAGCAGCCTGAAACTCTTGGACTCAAGCGATCCTCTTGCTTCAGCCTCTTGATTAGCCGGGACTACAGGTGCCCACCACAACGCTGGGCTAATTTTTCTATTTTTAGTAGAGACAGGGTTCTGCTCTTGCTCAGGTTAGTCTCTAACTCCTGAACTCAGACAATCCATCGACCTTGGCCTCCCAGAGTGCTGGGATTACAGGTGTGAGTCACCACACCTGGCCTCCACCTTGAGGATTTTGTTTATATTATTTTTTTTGAGACAGAGCCTCAAGCTGTCACCCTGGATAGAGTGCCATGGCATCACAGCTCACAGCAACCTCCAATTCCTGGGCTCAAGCGAGTCTTTTGCCTCAGCCTCCCAAGTAGCTGGGACTACAGGCGCCCACCACAAGGCCCGGCCATTTTTTGGTTGCAGCTGTCATTGTTGTTTGGCAGGCCGGGGCTGGATTCGAACCCGCCAACTCAGGTGTACGTGGCTGGTGCCTTAGCCCGCTGAGCCACAGGCGCCGAGCCGCACCTTGAGGATTTTGGATTCCAGGCCAAATCCTCAGGGTAAAATGTGATACTCGAATTTGTATTTTTTTTTTTTTTGAAGATAGAGTCTTACTTTGTTGCCCTCAATAGAGTGCTTTGACGTCATAGCTCAGAGCAACCTCAAACTCTTGGGCTGTAGCAATTCTCGTATCACAGCCTCCCAAGTAGCTGGGACTACAGTTGCCTGCCACAACGCCTGGCTATTTTTAGAGACAAGGTCTCACTCTGGCTCAGGCTGATCTTGAACTTGTCAGCTCAGGTGATTCACATGCCTCAGCCTCTCAGAGTGCTGGGATTACAGGCATGAGCCACCGCGCTCAGCCCACAAATTTGTATTTTAAGATAAATTTGGCCACTATGGATGAGACTGGATGGGAGCAAGAGGGGTAGCAGTGGGCCCAGTTATTGCAGCAATCCTCATGGTGGCTCACACAAGGGCCTATGCCTGGTGGATTGGTGGACCAATGTGCAGACAGGTCTTGGCACTAAGCTGCATGTGGGGATGTGAGGTGCAGGGGAAGAGAGTATTATAGTGCTCCGGTGCCATTTCCTAAGCTGGACTATGCTGGAAGAGGGATATTGGATACTTTTAATTTGAGGAGCCTGTGCAGCATCCCAGGGGAGAAAATATCTAAGTCTAGGGCTCCAAAGACCTACCTGGTCTGTAGGCAGTTTTGAAACTAGGACGTGGATGGTAGATAAAACCACAGGAATGGACGAGAATGCCAGAGGCAAGAGAATACTCAATAAAGAGGACCTAGGCCAGTACTCTGGGAGGCAAAGGTGGGTGGATAGCTTGAGCTCACTAGTTCGAAACCAGCCTGCTGAGCAAGAGTGAGACCCCCATGTTTAAAAATAGCTAGGCATGGGACAGGTGCCTATCCCAGCTATTCACTCAGGAGGCTGAGGCAAGAGGATCATTTGAGCACAAGAGTTTGAGGTTGCTGTGAGCTGTGACACCATAGCACTCTACTGAGGGTGAGAGTGAAGCTCTGTCTCAAAAAAAGAAAGAAAAGAGGACCTAGGACTGGTCCCCAAAACACTTAAAAGTCAGGAAGGCAGAAAAGAATGGCCAGAAAGGCCTGGCACGGTGGCTCATGCCTGTAATCTTAGCACTCTGGGAGGCTAAGGCAGGTGGATTGCTTGAACTCATGAGTTCAACAACAGCCTGAGCAAAAGTGAGACCTCGTCTCTACTAAAAATAGAAAAACTGAAGCAAGAGGATGGCTTAAGCCTGAGTTGGAGGTTGCTGTGAGCTATGATGCTATGGCACTCTACCCAGGGCAACAGCTTGAGACTCTGCCTCAAAAAAAAAAAAAAAAGAACAGCCAGAAAGGTAGGACAAAACCCAGGCAGAACAAACCAAGAGGATAGAATGTTTTCATTTTTATTTGTTTTACCATTCAAACCTGGGTGAAGGAGAATTTTTTTTTGAGACAGAGTCTCACTATGTTACCCTCGGTAGAGTGCCATGGCATCACAGCTCAAAGCAACCTCACATTCTCAACCTTCCTAATGCAGCACCTCTAATACAGTTCCTGTGGGTCGCAACTTGAAGGTTGAGAACCGCTGGCTTAAGCAATTCTCTTGCCTCAGCCTCCCAAGTAGCTGGAACTACAGGCACCCACCACAACACCTGGCTATTTTTTTGTTGTAGTTGTCATTGTTGTTTGGCAGGCCCAGGCTGAGTTTGAATCCCTCAGCTTCAGTTTATGTGGCTGGTGCCTTAGCCGATGAACTACAGGTGCCGAGCCAGGAGAATGTTTTTTAAAAGAGGAAGTGAGAGGCAGCGCCTGTGGCTCAGTGAGTAAGGCACCGGCCCCATATACTGAGGGTGGCAGGTTCAAACCCGGCCCTGGCCAAACTGCAACAACAAAAAACAGCCGGGCATTGTGGTAGGCACCTGTGGTCCCAGCTACTCGGGAGGCTGAGGCAAGAGAATCGCCTAAGCCCAGGAGTTGGAGGTTGCTGTGAGCTGTGTGACGCCACGGCACTCTACCAAGGGCGATAAAGTGAGACTCTGTCTCTACAAAAAAAAAAAAAAAGAGGAAGTGAGGGCGGCACCCAACTCAGTGGGTAGGGCGCCAGCCACATACACCAAGGCTGGCAGGTTTAAACCCCGGGCTAGCTTTAAAAAAAAAAAAACCACAATGACAACTGCAACAACAAAAAAGTACATATGGCTCAGTGCCCATAGCACAGTGGTTGTGGTGCTAGCCACATGTTCCAGCCCAGCCCGGCCCAGCTAAACAACAATGGCAATTACAAGAAAATAGCTGGGCATTGTGGCAGACACCTGTAGTCCCAGCTACTTGGGAGTCTGAGGCAAGAGAATCGCGTAAGCCCAAGAGTTTGAGGTTGCTGTGAGCTGTAACGTCATGGCACTCTACTGAGGGCAACATAGTGAGACTCTTGTCAGAAGAAAAAAAGAGAGAGAGGAAATGGTCAGTGGCATAAAATGCTCTTTATAGAGAGGCCAAGGAAATGTGGGAAATTTAAATGAGGCTTTTGAGAAGTCTAGCTGATGCCCACCACTGTCTCCTTTAGTTGGGTGGAGATCTGGAATCTGGAAAGAGCTTGTTCCAAATGGGAGGACTAAAGCAGCTTTGTCTAGCCCTCTCCTTCAACAAAAAGTAATTTTGGCCGGGTGAAGTGGCTTATACCTGTAATCCTAACACTCGGGGAGGCCGAGGCCGGTGGATTGCCTGAGTTCAAGAGTTTGAGACTAGCCCAAGCAAATTTGAGAACCTGTCTCTACTAATAGAAAAATTAGCCGGAAATTGTGGCAGGTTCCTGTAGTCCCAGGTACTTGGGAAGCTGAGGCAAGAGGATCTCTTGAACCCAGGAGTTTGAGGTTGCTGTAAGCTATGACATCATGGCACTCTACCCAGGGCGACAGAGTGAGACTTTGTCCCACTATCGCCCCCCCCAAAAAAAGTAATGTCTTCACAAGGTTAAGAACAAAATCAAACAACAAAGAAGGGCTAAACAATGAAAAACACCAACCCTCTATTTCTCCTAACTCTACTCACTTCAAGAGGCAACAACTTATAGATGTTTAGTCTGAGTTTCTTCTGATCTAAAGAACATGCTAATTATTGATCTTTTTTTTCTATTGATTTGTATATTTATTTTTACTTTTTTCTTTACCTCCAGTATCTTCTGCCAGATTGTGGGTCTTGATTTGTCAATTTTGATGTAATAGATTACACATTGATTTTCTGCTTTTCTCACCTTTTCCCTGTTCCCATGATAACAATTTTTGTTTTTTTTTTTTTTTTGAGACAGTCTCACTATGTCACCCTCGGTAGAGTGCCGTAGCATCACAGCTCACAGCAACCTCAAACTCTTGGGCTTAAGCGATTCTTTTGCCTTAGCCTCCCAAGAAGCTAGGACTATAGGCGCCCGCCACAATGCCCAGCAACCATAATAGCAATTTTTAGTTCAATCAATAAAAGTACTCACATTGTGTCTACCTATTGTTTACTGCAGATCCCAAGTACTATTTTGTGATTACATTTCCTTTCCTTTTTTTTTTGGAGACAGAGTTTCACTTTTTCACCTTCAGTAGAGTGCTGTGGCGTCACAGCTCACAACAATCTCAAACTCTTGTTCAAGCGATCCTCTTCCCTCAGCCTCCCAAGTACCTTACACTACTGGTGCCTACCACAACACCCGGCTATTTTTGTTGTTGTTGTTGTTATTGTTTTAGCTGGCCGAGGCCAGGTTCAAACCCGCCAGCCTTGGTGTATGTGGTTGGCGCCCTACCCACTGAGCTACAGGCATCACCACTACTACTAAATTCTTCATTTCAGATATTGTTTCCCAATTCTAGAATTGCCATGTAAGACCCAGATCTGCTAAAAGTCTCCATCTTTTCCTCATTTTGTGAACATGTCCTAGTTATTTCAGCCTGATAATTACAACTGAATCACCTCTGGGTCTGTTATTTTTTTTTCGTCTTGGTTTTCAGCACTTTTAAGTCCTTTCTAGCATGACTGGTAGTTTTTTGAGTGGATGCTGAGTATTGTGTGCTAAAAATATTATGCGGGCAGCGCCTGTGGCTCAAAGGAGTAGGGCGCAGGCCCCATATGCTGGAGGTGGTGGGTTCGAACCCAGCCCTGGCCAAAAACTGCAAAAAAGAAAAATAAAAAATAAAACTAAATAGGTTCGGCGCCTGTGGCTCAATGGGCTAAGGCGCCAGCCACGTACACCTGAGCTGGCAGGTTCGAATCCAGCCTGGGCCCGCCAAACTACGACAGCTGCAACAACAAAAAAAATGGCCAGGCGTTGTGGCGGGTGCCTGTAGTCCCAGCTACTTGGGAGGCGGAGGCAGGAGACTTGCTTGAGCCCAGAAGTTGGAGGTTGCTGTGAGCTGTGATGCCACAGTACTCTATTCAGGGTGAAAGCTTGAGGCTCTGTCTCAAAAAAATAAAAAAAAAAAGATAAAAATAAATAAAAATATTATGCGTAAGGACAGTGCCTGTGGCTCAGTGGGTAGGGTGCCGGCTCGTATACCGAGGGTGGCAGGTTCAAACCCAGCCTCAGCCAATTTGCAACAAGAAGAATCTGGTGTCATCACAGATTGCCTCTGGGTTATCAGGCCCTCAAGCTGAGAAATTTCTAAGACAAACATAGCTTTTCTATTTGCCAGCTCCTAGGCATCCTGAGTACTGAAAAAGGGGCTGATGTTTATATACAAGTTCCATCTCCTACCTTGTTTTCCTAGACTTGCAGCCTTGAGCCTTCTGTGGTTCTGTAGAACTGGCTTCCTGCTCATTGCTGACCAGACTGAAGTATTCTCACTACCTCCTTTAATCTTTCATCCAGAAACTTACTGAAATTTCAATTGCTGGTGAATGTTCTCATTTCTGCTCATTATTCCACTACCACTAGTATTAAGTGAAAGTTATCTACCACAAACCAACAGGAGCCTCCCTCTTCACACCTGCCTAGCCTTCCCACTCAGCCATTCCTCCTGGCAAGCTGCATCGTCCACTTCCTGTGTTCTTCTCTTCCAGACAATAGCTTCCATTGCATACAGTTTCCCAACTCCTCTGATTCTCACCTATAATCCATTCCCCCAAGATAGGGCTATGAATAGCCCCAAGACATGTGTGGGAGATGAAAAAAAAACAAAAACAAAAAAACAGGGCCATCAGGCCAGGTTACGTGGAGTGGTTCATTAAATCCAGCACTGTAAAGAGAGCAAGGTAAGATTTCTTGAGGCCAGGAGTTTGAGAGAGTCCGGGTTAACACAGTAAGACCTGTCTCTACAAAAATTAAAAAATCAGCTGGGTGCAGTTGTTGGCTCCTATAGTCCTAACTACCTGGAAGGTTGATGTAAGATGATACTTAAATGCAGGAGCCATGAGGCTACATGAGCTGTGATGGTGCCCTTCACTCCAACTTGGGTGAGAGTAAATCCATCTCACACAAATACAAAAAGATAATCTTCTGGGGAAAATAAAGCCATAGAGAAATCAAGGCACCCACAATCAACAGGAAATTAGATTTATTTTTAAATCCAAGGGGCCAGAACAAATAATGAAAACTACCCTCAGAGGGCAAATTAGGTGGCCAAGGTTGGGGAAGTGGATGACAGCAAAGTTTGGGTAGGAACATGTCCAGCAGAGCAAAGAGGATCCTCACTCCGGAGCAGCTTCCATCAAATACCCATTCTCTGGAGCAAGATACCCATCGCCTCCCTCAGACTCCATATACATGTCTCGGCCATCATTCCCCAGACCCTCCAGCCCATTGTCCTGGCCACCGCCACCTCCACCTCGGGCCTCATCCCTGCCCCGTTCACTACCCCGCTCCCCCCGCTTGTGCTCGCGATCCCGGTCTCGGTCACGGTCCCGGCGCCGCTCACGCTCACTCCGGTGGCTCCGCCGTCGTTCACGGTCACGATCGCGGCCCTTCTCTTCAGGACCATCAGGGCCGTCAGGACCAAGCTCCCCAGGAGGCCCGTCATCAGGGGGTGCATCACCAGCCTCAGAGGGCTCCGCCATGTCGCCACCACCACCACCTCCACCACGCAGCTCCTCTTTGCGTTCCCGCTCCCGCCGGGCCCGCTCTCGACTTCGGCTGCTTCGCCGCTTCCGTTCTCGGTCCTTGTCCTTGCTCCGCTCTCTGGAGCGCCTCCGCTCCTCCTTGTCACGACTTCGTGAGCGCCTTCGCCGGTCCCGAGAGCGGGAGCGACGCCGTTCACGCTCCTTGTCCCGCTCCCGACTCCGCTCTCTTCGCTCCCGCTCCCGGTCCCGGTCCCGGTCCCTGTGGGGAAGCGGGGAGGGGCCCGGCCTGGATGAGGTGGGCAGAGGTGTGTGGCAGGGGCCCCCACGTTACCATATCCATCCCAGGAAACTCGTTGCCCAATCTCACCTCTCGTCATAGCGGGAAGTGTCATCGCGGCCTGAATGCCGGATGTTCACGTCAGCTCCACCTCTTCTGGTACCACCGAGGCCACCTCCTAGGGCAGGGCAAGTGAACGGTCAGTCTGTGTAGGGGGTACACTGATGGCATGGAATGGAGAGTCTCCAAAATCAAAGGGCAGGAAAGCAATCCCCCACCACTGGTGTTCTGAAGGGCCAGGTCTTGTACAGATCACCTCCTGGGTGCTCTCCTCACAGGATAACTGTGATTTACAGGTGCTTATGTGACACCCCCACCCTCAGAGTACCAGTTAGGAAACCAGAACTGGAACCCACATGTGACCCCAAAGCCAAAGCTCATAATCTTAACCACTGTTTACTACACAGCCTCCTCAAAACCCTCCCTTAGAGTCACCCATGCACTCATACTGACCCAAGGCTAGTGATCTGAAAATGTGATCTGTTTAAGACTCTGGTGGTGGGTGGTGCCTGAGGCTCAGTGAGTAGGGCGCTGGCCCCATATACTAAGGGCGGCGGGTTCAAACCCAGCCCCAGCCAAACTGCAACAACAAAAGCCAGGCGTTGTGGTGGGCGCCTATAGTCCCAGCTACTCAGGAGGCTGAGGCAAGAGAATCACCTAAGCCCAGGAGTTGGAAGTTGCTATGAGTAGTGTGATGTCACCGCACTCTACCAAGTGTGATAAAGTGAGACTGTCTCAAAAAGAAAAAAAAGTCTCTGGTGGTCCCCCCTGCCTTAAGTCCAAACTCTTGTCAACTATTAGAGACATCAAGAGCAGGCCCTGCCCAGGTTCCAAACCACAGACAAGGCTTCTCTGCATCCTAAGCCTCTTCAGTCCCCTAACTCTCACATGCTTCTGACATATGACTTGTGCATTGTGATCTCTCCCTGGAATGACTTCGCCTTCAGAGTAGCCAAACATCACTTCCTCAGGAAGCCTTCTCTGACCAGCCAGACTAAGCCATCCTCCACTGTACGCTCAGTTTCAGAAATGTTTTCTTCACCTCAAGTTTGAGGTATGCCATTTGTTGTATTTTTTTTTGAGACAGAGCCTCCCAGCTGTTGCTCTGGGAAGAGTGCCGTGGCATCACACCTCACAGGAACCTCCAACTCCAGGGCTTAAGCAATTCTCTTGCCTTGGCCTCCCAAGTAGCTAGGACTATAGGTGTCTGCCACAACACTCAGCTCTTTTTTGGTTGTAGTTGTCATTGTTTGGTGGGCCTGGGCTGGATTCAAACCCCACCAACTCTGGTGTATGTAGCTGGTGCCTTAGACGCTTGAGCTATAGGCACTGAGCCAAGGTATGCTATTTGTTTTTTTTTTGTTTTTTTTTTTTTGAGACAGAGCCTCAAGCTGTCACCCTGGGTAGAGTGCTGTAGCATCACAGCTCGCAGCAACCTCCAACTCCTGGGCTCAAGCGAGTCTCCTGCCTCCGTCTCCCAAGTAGCGGGGACTACAGGCGCCGGCTACAACGCCCGGCCATTTTTTGGTTGCAACCGTCATTGTTGTTTGGCAGGCCTGGGCTGGATTCAAACCGCCAGCTCAAGTGTACGTGGCTGGCGCCTTAGCCCGTAGAGCCACAAGCGCCGAGCCAAGGTATGCTATTTGTGTGAACAGACTGCACCTTCCTCTCCCACCAGTTTTTTGTTTTTTGGGGGGACAGAGCCTCAAGCTGTTGCCCTGGGTAGAGTGCTATGGCATCACAGCTCACAGCAACCTCCAACGCCTGGACTCAAGCAAGTCTCCTGCCTCTGCCTCCCAAGTAGCTGGGACTACAGGCACCGACCACAATGCCTGGCTATTTTTTGGTTGCAGCTGTCATTGTTGTTTGGCAGGCTGGGGCTGGATTCGAACCCACTTATCTGCTTGAGCCACAGGCACCGAGCCTCTTCCACCAGTATTTTTTTTTTTGAGACAAGAGTCTCGTTGTGTCGCCCTTGATAGAGTACGGTGATGTCACAGCTCACAGCAACCTCAAACTCTTGGGCTTAAGTGATTCTCTTGCCTCAGCCTCCCGAGGAGCTGGGACTACGGGTGTCCCGAGTAGCTGGGACAACGCCTGGCTATTTTTTTGTTGCAACTGTCGTTTAGCAGGCCTGGGCAGACTTGAATCCACCAGCCTTGGTGTATGTGGCCGGCACCGCCCTCCCACTAGGCTTCAATGCACCATGAAAGCAGGGGCCACGTCTGCTCCTGGTAACCAACACAGGACACTCTAGCTGACATGTAAGGTGGATGTGTATTTGTCAAGTGAATAAATGAACAGCCCTGAGAAACAGAAGACAACGTCATTGTTGAATGGGAAAACAGTCACTTGCCCACAGTGACTCAGCAAGGTCATCAGTCCTCTCTGCCAGCAGATTGAACCTGCCTTCTCAAGCACCCCTTTATACCACACTGCCAGGAAGAAAGCTTCAGTGAGCCAGGGTTGAGTTCCACTTAAGATAGGACTTCTGGGGTGGTGCCTGTGGCTCAGTCAGTAGGGCGCCCGCCCCATATACCAAAGGTGGCGGGTTCAAACCCAGCCAGCTGAACTGCAACGAAGAAAAAAAAAAAAAAAAAAAGATAGGACTTTTGGCCAGGTGTGATGGCTCATGCCTATAATCCTAGCACTTAGTGAGGCTGAAGGATCTCTTCAGGCCAGGAATTCCCCAGCCTGGGCAACAGCAAGACCCTGTCTCTACAAAAAATTAAAAAGTTCAGCTGGGCATGGTGGTATACACTTGTAGTCCCAGTTACCTGGGAGGCCAAGACAGGAGAATAATTTGAGCCCAGGAGTTTGAAGCTCATATGATTGTGCCACTGTACTCCTGTTTGGATGACAGAGCAAGACCCATCTCATAAAAAAAATGAAAGAAAAATGTCTAACCTTGAGAATAAAAAGGAAAAAAAAGAGGGTGCTTAAATACTAAAATAGGCAGCAGACAACTGACCAAACACCTGGAGTGTTAGCTAGATTAATGCTTTCAATTTTCAGGTCACAACCCAGCAATGGAGTTGGCCACAACTGCAACAAACATCTTAAGAAATAAAAATAGGCTCGGCGCTTGTGGCTCAACAGGCTAAGGCGCCAGCCACGTACACCTGAGCTGGCGGGTTCGAATCCAGCCCGGGCCCACCAAACAACAATGATGGCTGCAACCAAAAAATAGCCGGCGTTGTGGTGGGCACCTGTAGTCCCAGCTACTTGGGAGGCGGAGGCAATAGACTCGCTTGAGCCCAGGAATTGGAGGTTGCTGTGAGCTGTGATGCCACAGGACTCTATCCCGGGTGACAGCTTGAGGCTCTGTCTCAGAAATAAATAAATAAATAAATAAATAAATAAATAAATAAATAAATAAAAAATAGGATCCTGGAGGGCAAGCCTATATGATGTGCTGAAGGGGAACACTGGAGGTGTCCCAGGGCAGCATGAGGACTTGGTGTCCAAGGGTAGAGGCCACCAGTGGAGGGAAGGGAGTATGCAGAGGGCAAAGTGCCACAGGAGGCCCAGACTATAGCTACTTCCCCCTTTTCTTATTCACTTACTTATTTATTCAAAGAGCATTTATGGAGCACCAATATACTCACTTTAATTCTACTTCTGGCCTTAGTATAGAGCACGGCTATAGATGCAGGAAGCTTAGCAAAGTGCAAAGTGGATTAGCAAGCTAGCACTGCACTCTGCCTTACACCAGAAGCAACAGAGCTGGGCTCTGGGTCAGCAGTTGGTCCCATAGTAACTCAGAGGGCAGGCCACACGTATTTGTTTCATATCTTTAACAGCACTTTGGGATTAAATGAGACAGAATATTGACAAATGGGAGTTTTAGGAAAGTATTACAAATATGAATGCAAAGCAGGTGAAATTAATATTAAAATAGTTCATCTGAAAATAGTCTAATTCCAGCCAGTGGCCAAACCCTATTAGGTTTCGAGTTCATTTGGGTTCACTGTCTGTCTGTCACCTCTTTTGACTTTATGGGGCCAAGGTTGGGAGGAAAGAAGGTCTCCTCCACCATCTTTATACTCAACCGCACACTGGCTACACCTTAAACTAAGCCTAAGAACTTGGAGTTTCAGGGACCAGGAGGAAAAAGTTGAACATGGGGTTGCTGTTGAGGGGTTGAAAAGGCCTGGAGTGATTTAGAAAGAAAATTCATAAGTCTTTTAGATTTCACATTTGATTTGTCTCCCTTCAAATGAACAAAGGTAGAACAGCAGGGGTTATCCATAAAATTTCCAAACACTTGCCTGTCATCTCCTGTGTGCCAGGTCCATGCACAGCAAGGCCTTGAGGACATGAAGACAGAAGCAGAGCTCCAGATGCCAAGAAGCTCACTTCAGCTCAGCTGTAACCAGGCCAGCGGCCTCAAGAACTAAACCCAGAGCTCATCTGCAAGATTGGCAAAGGCACAGCTGCTGGGGGCAGAGGGTGGGAAGCAGAGCTCAGGCAAGGCTTATGGTAGATGCATTTCATGGGTCTTCCCTCCCTTGGAAACTGGCTGCTGATAAAGAGGCAGGCCCAGAATCCTGGGTTTTGGCCATCTGAACCTGCACTCTTGCCATCCCTGCCCTCCTCTCCACTGCATGAACTTGGGGGTATCTACCAAGCCAGGGACCCATGCCCTTGGGCCCTCCCTGGATGTGGGCTACCCTTGGCCTCTCTTTCACAGAACAGCCTCCCTGTTGGTGATACTGGAGACTGTGTCACTTTTCACCTATTGCTATTTTCCCCTGCTCTGTTGAATATCCCTTTCTCCTGGTACTTTGGAGGAAGCCAGACAGGCCTTGAAGAGCCCAAGGCACAAGGAAGTGATTAGGAAGAGAAACAATTAAGGAGCCCAAGGAAGCAGACGCAGTGGTTGAAGCAGGTGGAGAGCCCTGGGATGAAGGTAGCCAACACCACTGCAGGGTGTCCAGAGCCAGGCAGGCCCCAAAGCCGCCTGCCAGTCCCTCCCCATTGAGGGTGATCCATTCTGGCGCCTGTCCTAGATACCTGTGAGACGCTCCCCAGTGCTCTGCCGGACCATTACCAAACTGACCCCCACAACCCCACCTCCTGAGTGTGCTTGAGAAAGTTTCTATTCTGCAAACAAATGAGCCAAAGGGCACTTTTGCAAGAGGTCTCCCTGTGTCTGCTGAGCACAAAATTAAAGCTGAGAGCATGACGTGGTCCTGAGGAGACCAGGTAGGTCTGCTTGTGAAGCTCGAAGGGTCTCGGCTGTCATAGGGCCCTCTGCCCTCTGTGGAACAAACAGAGTGAACCCACACTTGTGTTTCCCTGCTAGGGATATTTTTTACAAATCTGTTTGCCAAAGTTCAGAGGCAGCAATGTGCTGTGGCAGAAATCAAAGTAGAGCAGGGTCACGTGCCTATGCCTCCTTAATTAGCTGTGTGAGAGCGGCCAAGTAATTTAAGTCTATGGCCTAGTTTTCTCATCGGAAATACAGGACAAATAATATTTGCCCTACCTGCTTTGAAGATTTTGTATAAAGATCACACAGAAAAATAGGCATAAAAAGCCTTGAAAAGGCTTGTAGCATGTGTCGGAGCTACACCATTTCACGAAATGCGAATGAGAATGAAAGGTTGGGAATTAGCCTTGGCAGCCAGCAGGGAAGTCCCTTCCATCCCCCTCTGCCCGACACTAAGGAAGAAAAAGATCAATGTCTGAATCTCCCCAAAAGACCCCAAAGCGTTGACTTCCTGCTTATACCAAGTTGTTAATTCTACAGGGGACGTTAGCAGAATTGGACTTCTTCCCCTCCGCCACTCTCCCCACTCCATTCTTGGATATAAAATAGATACATATAGATAATTGAGATGCTTCCAGCTATAGCTAAGCATACAACCCAGCTAAAAGTGGCATACATCGTAGATAATTCTTGTGCAAGTTCCAGTTCCAGGGCTTGTTGGTTTAGCAGCACATCAGTGCCCTGAAGGACTCAGAACTTTGACTTCCTTTTCTGCCATCTTCCTTCCCCTCGCTGGCTGATGACCTCAGGCTTACTGCCACAGGGGGCCACAAGGCTTTCCAGGTGCTGCACAATGCACCCTCCCCAAGCCACATCCAAAATCAGGGGGCAGAAAACACTCAGGAATGTTCCGCCCCTCACAGACCCCACTGGAAAAGATTTTCAGCCTCTCTGGAGGGAGTGGGCTCCGGCCACAAAGAACGACTGGCTGCAGGGAAGACAGCTGGAGGGTTGGGGAGGAGGATTGGGGTGCAGAGAACAGTTCAGGGACAGGAATGTAGTTCATGCTTGCTAAATGGAACAGGAGGAATTTGTTTCAGAGCATCGGTTGGCCTACCAAATCACTGTAGGGGCTGAAGAAATCCTAAAGTCACCCTGCAGACTTGGGCCACCAAGGGAGCTGCTGCTTGGTCTGCACTTCAGGGTCACACTGCCATGACCACACTCAGGAAGCCACCAACAGCTCTGCCAGCTTCATGACTACACAGCATCGCCTGTGCCCCACACCAGCTCGATAGGTGGCCCACCCTGCCTCCTGACATCCATAAGGCCATGGACTGGGCACTGACATCTCCTTTCTGGCTATTGCAGAAAATCCAAACTCTTCCCCAACCAAACTTTCCAGAAGAATATTGGTCCCACCTCAATTCAGCAGTTCAGGCTTCACAGGGCAGCATCTACTGGGCAAAACCAAATCACAGCAGAAATTATAGCTACAAGACTGTATGTGTGTGTCACCCCTCAATCTTCTGTGATACAATAAGGTACACCAGAAGGGTTGAGGACACTGAATTACAACCCCGCCAAATCTACCACAACCATTAACTGCCTTTGCCACACTCTTCCTCTGGCCATAGCTTCTGTGCTTAAATCGAGTCAAGTCCAAATGTTTGAGAGGATTCCCCAGAGATACAGCATGTGACCATCAAAATATCTCATTCCCCTGGCTATGGTGTTAGCTCAGGCAGTCGCAAGAGCTGCTCAAGCTGATCAAACCTCAGGGCCTCTTATTTAAGCTTTTGGAAAATAGGCTCTTCCCAGCTGAACATGAAAAATCTGGAGTTGCTACATCCATCTTTCACTATAAGAGTCTGGCTCAGTACCTGTAGCTCAGTGGCTAGTGTGCCAGCCACATACATCAGAGTTGGCAGGTTCGAATCCAGCCCAGGCCTGCCAAACAACAATGATAAGTACAACCAAAAAATAGCCAGGCAGGGTGGTGCCTTTGGCTCAAAGGAGTAGGGCGCTGGCCCCATATGCTGCAGGTGGTGGGTTCAAACCCAGCCCTGGCCAAAAACTGCAAAAAAAAAAAAAAAATAGCCAGGCATTGTGGCAGGCACCCATAGTCCCAGCTACTTGGGAGGCTGAGGCAAGAGAATTGTTTAAGCCCAAGAGTTTGAAGTTGCTGTGAGCTGTGACATCACAGTACTCTCTGCAGGGTGACAAAGTGAGACTCTGTCTCAAAAAAAAAAAGAGAGAGAGAGAAGAGCCTATCTGAGAATGAGGCAAAGCCAAGAAATAGAGAGAAGCTGGGATCTTATGACACTTTTGAACACCTGGTTTCATCCATTCCTGAATCCTTCTCAGGTTTGGGGGTACATGATTCAATACTTTTTTCTTTTTGTGTAAGTCAATTTGCATTGTCATTTGCAAGGAAAACAAATGTAAGAATATGATCAAGGGCCCAGTTTGATCATGATCATTTTTCTGAACATGCAGGAGGCTGTTGGCTTATTGAGATCAATACTCCAGCTCTTTAAGTGTTAACCACTCACACTGAAGTGAAAAAGTCCAATGGGATGGAGGGATGAGCAGCTGGAACAAGGGCTATGGGATGGAGGGCTACAGCCCTCACTTTTCTCCACTGATACAAACCCTGCTCTGTGTCTGACTTGCCCACGGGCTGGAGATTTGCTCATTTTGCTCCAAAAAGTTACAGAAGTCTTAACCCATTCCTTGGGGATCCTAATGACAATTAATGATATCAGAATCCATTATTATTTTTTCAAATATATTTTAAAATACATACTATATTCAAAATTTTGCGTTTTGGATTAATAAAATTTTGCATTTTTAGATTAATTAATTAATATTCTTTTTAATCTGTCAAATAAACTAATTCATAAGAACTAACACATTTATCTTCCTGTCTAATATCAAAGATGTTGCACATATGAGCTACTCAACATATTCAAGCTGGCTTTTAAAAAAAATACCCAGACACAGTGGCTTATGCCTGTAATCTCAGCACTTTGGGAGGCCAAGACAGAAGGATCACTTGAAGCCAGGAGTGCAAAACCAGCGTGGGCAACATAGGGAGACACTATCTCTACCAAAAATTAAAAAATCATGTGATGGTACAGCCCTATAGTCCCAGCTACTCTAGAGGCTAAAGTAGGAGGACAGCTTGAGCCCAGGAGTTTGAGGCCGTAGTGAGGTATGATCGCACAACTCCACTCCAGCCTGGGCAACAGAGCAAGACCCAGTCTCTAAAAACAAAAAAACTATAGCCTGTATGAGGAGAGACAAGAGGCCCAAAGAATTTGAGTATCTTCAACCTTCAGTGCACCAGCAGGTTAAGGGATTCCTCCGTGAGTCAGTCACTACACTCAGATCCCGTGCTGAGCTGCCCAGATCCCCCTTTGGGAACAGAAAGCTGATCACTCCAGATGCTGGGGAGGCTGTTAGCTAATAGATCTCAGCTGTCAACTGTCTTGGGAATTATCCTGGCTGAAGATAATGGCCTCACCCAAAATCACACCTCCTTTCTTGGATAATGATACCCAATGACTGACCAAATCAGGGAGAAAGACCAGGCTCCCTCACCCCAGCTAGGACAAGAAAAGAGCCCAGCCAGCTCCAGAGCTCAGCATGGGCTGGCGAGGCCGTAGTCTAGCTTCCTTCTCTCCTCCTCGCTTCTCCAGGCATTGGTCTTAAAGGTACAGCCTGGTAAATATCCTGCTTTCTAATCTCATCTGAGCCTGCTCCCCAGGAAGCATTGTAGTACAGAGCAGGAGCTTCTGGACTTTGGGGTTTAACCAGGTGCTACATGCCAATTTCTAAATTGTTCCACAGCATCCCTTCCTGCCACTCCCGCTCTGCCCCCATTTTCCTGTGGAAATAGAATTACCCTCCATGGTGCACCCGCTTCACAAAACCCCCCTGAGCTCCCCAGCAGCGACAGTCTCTCCCTGGGCTTGGCTGTCTGCAGAGGAGGAGTGGTGTCTCGTCAGCAGGGCTTCAAAGACACAAAGACCTCGTGCAGGCACTCCTAAGTCCTCAACCTGCAGTCAGGTTGCCCTAGAACATCTAAATCTCCATCTATTTTTAGGATCAGAGTTAATTTTGTGGCTTGGTTGTGAGCAGCCAGGAAGGGGGAGATAGTTAAAAGCAGATGGTGTTTCACTCCTAGGTGTATTCCCACAGAAATTGAAACCAGGCCTGAGGGCAGACAGATGCTTGTACACCAAGTTCAATGCAGCATGATTCTCCATAGACAACAGGGGGAAGCAACCCAAGTGTCCATCAGCAGAAGAATGGATAAACAAAATGTGCTATAAAGAAAGGAGCAAATATTATTCAGCCCAAAAAGAAATGGAGCTCTGACACTACAACATGGATGAACCTTGAAAACATTACGCTAAGCGAAATACACCAGACGCAAAAGAATAACTGTTATATGATTTTGCTTGTATGAAATATCTAGACTAGTCAACTCTATAGAGACAGAAAGTAGACTAGTGGCCACCAGAGCCCGGGAAGGGGAGTGGGAGGGAGGAGTTATTGCTAACAGGGCTAAGACAATGGTGTGGAAACAGACAGTGGTGACAACTGCATGATAATATGAATGTATTTAATGTCACCGAATTAATGTCGTCGAATGCTAAAAATGATTAAAACGGAAAATTATACCATTTTTGTATATTTTTTAACATTGTATAACATTTATACAAAAAATTAAAAAATTAATGTTGTAATATATCAAAAACCATTGAATTGTACTTTCAATGGGTGATTTGTATGAAATGTGAATGATATCTCAATAAAGCTCCTTTAAAAAAATAGGTGATTATCCTGGGTCAAATTCAAAGAGCTGTATAAATTAAAAGACAAAGAAAAACCCACAAGAGATATGATATTTTCAGCCATGGGTTCCCCCAGCCTTCCCTCTCACCGGCACCCAGAGCCAGTTGTCAGGACTGCACAGTCTCCAGCAGTTTCTCCAGAAAGTCCACATTTGTTTCAGGCAAATGCCATCTCCCAGAATGTCGGTCATTTCACCTGGCAGCTGAAGACCCCCCAGGATAGGGCAGGCATTGAACAGATGCTAATATATTACCCCTTTCAAGCCTTTGGAGGAAGGAAAGGCTAATCCTTGGAAGGGCTGGTCCTAGGTACAGCGGAGGTGGGAGAGGGGACCTCAGAGAGCAGGGCGTGCTCCCTTCTGTCAGCAGAGCCTCATGCACTGGCTGCAGAGCACTGACATGCAAGAGGCCACCACCGTTCTATGCGTCCACACAGAACGCATTCCCTCCTGCGTTCCCACCTCAGTCCCTGCCACCTCCATGAGCAAAGCCTTGGACCCCAGGTCCCGGGGTGGCCACATCCAGCTTGGCACATGTGTGAAAAGAGTGGACTCAACCCTACACCATCCTTAATTAGGGAACCCGACTGTCTCATGCAGGGGTCAGGGACTCAAAGGCTGCAAAGGGCAGGTCAGAAACCCAGGGGCATGTGGCCATGACACCTGGGGTTCGCTGCTATCACAAGGCCCCAGACATTTGCCGCCATGCGGGAAAATGGCCTTGTGTTGTCAGGGCTTCTAAACTTTTAAGAAAAAACAGAATAAGGTTTTTCATTTGAAATCTCATACTATTTATCATATTGCTAGCAACTATCTCAATTTTTTTTAAAAAGAAATTGAAAGCCACCTTCCTGACAACACATGTCTGCAGGCTGGATGCCACAAGTGACCTGTTGGGCTTTGGCAACTGTTGAAACACAGTCGGTGTGATCAGGAAGGAGCACCCAGCTGACAGTGAGGAAACCGGACCCAGCACCTGCACACAGGCCAAAGGAGCCCGGCAATTTCGGGGGACTGCCTGTTTGAGTGCAGCACTCATAGATTAAAAACTGGGCTGCCACTTATTTTAATTTGGGGGGTTTTCTTAAGCATCTTATTTCAATTTCATGTTGATTATCCGAACAATGGCTATGATGAGGGTGATCAAAGAACTGGTTTGGGGTCAAAGACACATGGCGATTCTCAGGGGAGCAGCAAGTAACAGCAGGACAGGTGTGCACCCCTTTGGGGATCACCACCACTGACCCTCCTGCTCATCCCAAGGCCAGGATATCTCAGGGCCAGGTCATGGGCTTCAGTGTTAGATAAATACAGTCTGAACCCCAGTTTCCTGAGCTGGAAAACACTAAAACCTCTCAGCGTCCTTGGGAGTTAAAAGAGATGTCTGCAGGTGTGTAAAGCCAAAGGCCTCTTCCCAGCAAGTGCTGAGCCTGCCACACCCTCCCTCCACATCCTCACTGTGACTTTTACTTGCTCAGCAGGTTCAACTTTTTTAAAAAACTATCTCAATCAGAGACAGATTTGAGCCACGGGCCAAGCCTCAGCTTCATATTTAATAGGTGAGTCTCCTTAAGAACAGATTCTTTTTTAAGATAGATTGTATGAAGTTCCAAAATAATAACTGTTGTTGGGATTCTCTCTCTCTTTCAACAGGAGGGCAGGGGTGTAGGTTGGGGCAGGTGGGTAGAGGCAGAGGGCTCAGCCATGCCAGGGGAGAGGGCTCAAGGCAGCTCCCAGGGCCCAAGGAGCCAGGTCTCCACCTCAGTCTCACAGAACCAGCTGCTCAGCCATCTCCCCAGCTAGGCCCTTGGGTACCTCTGTCCCCAAGGGAGGTACAGAGGTTAGGAAAGGAAAAAAAGTGATGTCTATTGAGCATATTTGCTTATCCTCTTCCTGTCCCCTCCTCCCTCAAATGCACCCTCCCTACAATGTGATGGGGTCCGAATCCTGTCCACTCTTTTGAAAGCCCTTTCTCATCAGCCCCTCATTCAGAGCTCCACTGGGTTGCTTGTCCTAGTCTGTCCTTGCTCCCTAACACCTATCCCACTGCCCCAGCCCTCTGCCATGCTGCCCACCAGAAATGGTGTCCAGGGGGCCAGTGGCTGGGGGAGGGGAGGCTGAACTTTTCACTCCCAAGCTTAAAGTAGGGGTGCAGACACTCAGTTACCCCAGGGAACAAAAGTTCCCTGAGGCCCAGGTCCTTCTGCAACCTTATGCCCCCCACCCCACCACTACAGCTCTGTGCTGAAGCCACCCTGCCTCTACCCCCATTTCCTGAGCAGGCCAGGCCCAGGCTCAGCTTCACCTCTTCACTCAGGCCACTATCTCTGTGACTGCTTTGCCAAATGCAT
This sequence comes from Perodicticus potto, assembly GCA_963574655.1. Classification (NCBI taxonomy): domain Eukaryota; kingdom Metazoa; phylum Chordata; class Mammalia; order Primates; family Lorisidae; genus Perodicticus; species Perodicticus potto. The sequence continues at coordinate 21,348 of CAUYRH010058911.1, forward strand.
TTTTACCAAAGCTTTAAAGGCGTTATTATCCCATTTCTGCAAACACATGTCATGAAAGTTGGGTCCCTATTCCCAGGGTATAAGACAAATTCCATGATGTCACAGGCATGGGTTAAGAAATAGGCTTTATTGGGGAAAGGACAAACGTAGAGAGCAAGAATCTACAGAAAAAGTGAAGGCAGGGGTGCCCTGGACACACCCATCCTCCCACAGTGACAAACCCAGGGCCGGGCTGCTGGGCCCACACCACAGGTCTGTTTGGTAAGGGAGGTCCCCACCCTATCTGTCACTCTTTCTTCACACAGTAAAATCATAAAAACAAATCCAGGTGTCTGGATTCACCAGCTGTTTACAGGAGTTGTCTGAAAGTGCAACTGCCCAGACCCTACCATGAGACAACAGAGACCTTCTTGTCAGGAAAAGAATTGCTGGACTCATGGGCCAAGTTCAGAGGCAGCTCCTCTGGTAAGAAGGTAGGAACCTCCCACCCAGTCCCAGCTGGCTCAGTGTCCAAGCAACCTAGAGAAAGCCGTGACTTCATGTTCGACACGTCTGCTCATCGCACCACATGGGGAAACTGAAGCTGAAATCAGGTGAGCAGGGCCACACGCCCAGTGGATGGGGCTCCGGATTCCAGATGAGACTTTCTCCACCACTCCATGTGTCAAGAGCATCCTGGTCCCCATCCCACGTCATCAGCAGCTCTGTGTTGGGCCTCATTCTCTCATGGAGGGGCCCCAGGGGTCCATGCCACCCTGAGCCATTTCAGCTTTATGTAGGGGGGACTCTGCCCTCTTGGGTTCTTCAGCCTGAATGGAACCAAAAAGAAGTCTCGAGGGTGCTGGCCATACAAGTTTGTTTATGCTGCCTCCCCACCTAAGGCTTCTAGATGGCAGGGTAACTTTCTAAGTTTGGTTTCCCAGTTTCCAGTTGGCCAGAGGCAAACACTGAAAAAAATCAGTGCATCATCAAGTAAGTATGGGTCAGTAACACTTCATCTCTATTTTCCTAGGAGCAGAAATATTGGCTCAACACAGATAATAATGTAGTCCTGGAGGTAGGGGTGAGGGTGGGGGTGTGTGTGTGTCTTAGAGTCCTATTGCCATTCTGGGTTGAAAAGCCTGGCAAGAGAGTTAAATAAATATTTCCTTACCTTGCACACTATTCTGTGCAGTTTAGTTCTAGCCAACACACATGGGTCAAAGACTGTCAGAAAAGATTCACCTCTGAGAGGAGGCAACTGGAGCAATTTTTACCCTACACTTGCTGCAATTTCAAAGTCTCAGATAACTGAATATAGGGGAATTCCAAGAGTGGTTTAAACACAATTCTGTTTGTTTGTTTTGTTTTGTTTTGTTTTTGTTTTTGTTTTTGAGGCAGAGTTCCACTGATTAACCCTCAGTAGAGTGCCATAGCCTCACAGCTCAGCAACCTCCAACTCCTGGGCTTAGGCGATTCTCTTGCCTCAGCCTCCCAAGTAGCTGGGACTACAGGTGCCCGCCACAACGCCTGGCTATTTTTTTGATGCAGTTTGGCCAGGGCCGGGTTTGAACCAGCCACCCTCGGTATATGGGGCTAGTGCCCTACCGACTGAGCCACAGGCGCCGCCCCACAATCCTGTTTTTTGCTGGCATTGGTCAGGAGGTTGGCAGAAGAATCCCTATCCCTCACCTTCCTCCCCTGGTCTTAGGCAGGCTTTCACTGCCTCATTTGGCCATAGTAGCAGCCTTGACCTTGGTCAGGATTCTTTAAGCCTTGCCACCAAGGACACCTGCACCCCGCTGACTGGCCTCCAGAAAGAAGACGCTCCTTGGTTGTGTTGTTTGCTGGAATTCTTTTGCTGTGTCTGAGAAGCTGATGAAGGGACAGCTTGACGCTTCCACTGGTTCTGTCTCCTCTGCACAGCCATGGCACTGCGAGCACCTCACGTCAATGCAGCAAACACCGTGAGAGAAATCCCTGGATGGAGACAAGAGGCTGCGAGGTGAAGACGGCATTCCAAATAGTGCAGCGGGCATTTGGAGATCCAGCCCAAGAAATTCTGGAGGACGCGCAAATTGCCACCAGCTACCGTAGATCCAAGGACATGTGGGTAGATGGGCTGAGAGAGGACAGGTGACTTAGGGGTCATTTCAAGCACACACACTGACCCATCCAGAAAGCAGCCACCCAGAGAAAGACCCAGTGGGGATCCAATAGTGACCCTGCGGTCCTCAGTCTTACTGCCTTACTGATGGGTGGAAAACGGTCAAAATATTTATAAAGACTATTCTTTCCTGTCTTGCTCACTGTGCAGGTCCAGGGACAGGCTGACAGTCTAGGATGTCAGAGAACTAAGATTCCATTCTTTAATCATCCTTATTTTTAGTCATGGGGCCAAGGGAGTTGGATTACTATGCTGTCATCCCCTTGGGCTAAAATTCATCTTCTCCTAAGAATCTGAATGAAAAGATTAGGCCTAGTGTTTTCTTCCATAACTTCTGTTTGGGGGCAATAGGTAGTCTCCATAAACGGTGGGCTAATCCAGATTTGCTAACCTGTTTCTAATCTTATCGCTTCCTTCTTTAGCTTCCTATTCTCTGTCATCATCATTGCTCCCCAGATCACTTAAGTTCCCCCCACCTGCACACCTACCACCTAGGGAATGCGGTTTCTAAAAGTCATCTTTCCTTTAATAGACAATGGCACAGAACAGCAGGAGGTGGAATCTCATGGAATTTGGAGAGCAAGCTTGTGTTTGGGAATTTAGTAGTCAGCAAAGGTGCCAGCCCTTTTTTGGTGACCTGTCAGTCCTCAGTCAAGTATCAGAGTACACTCCTGACCTCCCTGCAGTTTGCGCTTGTGGTTTTGACTCTGACCTTTCCAGCAGGGCGTGTTGTAGTGGCAGGCTTCCCATTGGCTCAATGAGCCTCATTTGGAACCAGATGAATAATTATGACTTTTCTGGCTTCCGACCCCATTCTGATTAGCATGTTTTACCCAACTGGAGCCAGCAGGGACTGCCTCGAACTCTTTGCATCCTTCATACTTAATCTAAGAAGCTAGTTGGTCTAGACAGCAAATGTTAATGTCTGAAGTCTTGGAATTCCTCCTGTCCTATTCTCTCCACGGCTATTCTTCATCCTTGTCAATTTACGGGGGATATCATACCATGATTTTTAATCATCTTTTTTAATCTTTCCAGTTCGTGTCACACCTTTGAGCGTGATTGACAAAGGACTTTAGTGATGGGATGAAGGGCTGCCCAGAGCACACTGAAGACGAGAACACATCCCAGGAAGGATGGCCTGGCCAGACAGCTGCCCTGATCCCCTTCCCATGAGGAAAAAGAGGACGGAGCCCAGGCAAAGTTTCCTCGCGGTGGAAATGACCGAGGTCTGGCTCTCAGGATGAAGGTCACTTGGAAGCTAGAAGCGACGTGGTATGGGTGGTAAAACCTTGCTCGCTCACAATTTCTGTGTCCCCACTAGATCAATGCTTCTGAAAGAGTTGTAGCCACAGAATCTTCACTTGAAACAAAATCTAGACAGAATTGCACTGTTTAGAGCAGACAGCAGCTGAATAGCTGAGGGCCAGGGCATGTGGACGTGAGGAAAAGAGCTTCCCCTCAGGCTCCCTTTTTTCTACCATCTGTCCCACCACCAATCATCCTAAGAACAACTGCACCTCTAGACCACCAGCCTCCTTGAGCAGAAGGACGTGGTAATCTGAGCCTTCCCCACCCCCACTCTCCATTTCCCCAACACGAGAGGAAGGACAGATGCTCCCAAGTAAACGAGCTGAAATTCAAGTCAGAGACACTCCCAGGGGCTGTTTACTTGGTGTTCCATGCCTGACAGTTTCTGCTGTGCCCCCTGGCTGAATCGTGCCTCTGCCGGGCCAGCAGAAGTGCCAGGAAGTGGGCCGGCACCTGGTGGCAGGGCCGCCGGCCACAGGCATGTAGGGTCTGATATGGCCTGTCCGCTTGGCCTTTCCAGCGTCTCACCCTCCCACAAACAGATTCCTGGCTCTGTTTCTTGGGGTTTCCTCATGCCCTCTCGCCTTTCTGTGGCTAGTCTGCACTGGGTTCAACATCAGAGAAGCATCTCAAATTACATAGCAGGGATTTGGGGGAGGAAAGAAGATACGGAAAGATTGATACCCAAGAAAGTCCTGCTTTTAAAAAAACTGCTGGGCAGCACTTAGCAAGCATCCAGCAGAGGTGGGGGTAGACGCTGCTGTTCCTTCCACTTATCTAAGCTTGTTTGACTAGACAGATTATGCCTCGACCTCTTGATATTTCCTGGGGGCAGTGGCACTATGCCAGACCTGGGGTCAGGAGCCAGCTCTGCTCCCAACTCCACCGTGAACTGTGCTGGCAACTCTGAGCAAATGTCTTCACCCTGTAAACTTGGCCTATACTTTCCATAAAACAAAACAGGTCATTTCTAAGATCTCTTCTAAGCGTCCCCTTTGTGTTTAACAGACCACTGATGGTTACTGCCTGATGAGCCCTCCGGCCCTGTCTGAGCAAAGAGGCCCAGGAGGCTCTTAAGGTAAAGCTCTGGATAGTGTCCTGCATTTTGAATGAAATCAGCCTTGTAAGCCCGCCCAGAATGACCCAAAACAGAGAAGCTACCCAGGCCAAAAGCAATCCATATGCTGGACCAAGGCAGGCTAGCCACCAGTGAGGTGCCATAGCCACTCTCTCCAAAGGGGGCCTCTAATTGATGGGGACCAGACCCAAGATCCTCAACTGTAAGTACGAATGTGAAGTTCTTATAGAGTGTGGTGGACGACTCAGGGAGGCAGAGTACTGTAAACAAGGACTGCCCCGCTCCACTCCTTCAGGGCACTGCCCGGGGCCAGCTCCAGGAGCCCTGGGCCCAGCACCACTGTGCCACAGCTGTCCTCACTTTCCTGTGTGGCCTTATAGTCAGCACCCATCATCTGAAGAATGAATGCCAGGCCCTTCTTGTCCTGGCAACCCCAAATCACCAGAGGCGTTTATTACATTCTATTCTGTAAGTGGGTCACATGGGTAAGGCCTGGATCTTAAATCACATGAGTTGTATTTGGCTGTTGGGCATTACTGTTTGCTCCTAATCACAGATTTAACTCCATGTGAGTCAATGAGCAAACATTTCTTCAAAATCAGGAGCCCTGAGGAGTTTATAACTAATAAGGTGACCTTGAAAAAGATGCTTGACCTCTGTCTTAAGTTTTCTGCCATCTAATGGAGACAATGTTGCTTAATTTACCTACTTCCTAGGGCTGTTGTAAAAAGAGGTCAAATGTAATCACGTAGGTGAATGTACTTAGGAGGATCCAATGTACTAGATAAATGTCTTAAAACCAGACAGCAAGGGGGTGACACAGCAGAGTATAGAAATTAAAGAGACTAGCTCTGGAATCAGATTTGACTAGGTTCAGATCACAGCTCTGCCAATGTCTATAAGAGTGGCCTTGGACAAATTACTTAGCCTCCCTGAGCCTCAGTTTCCTCATCTGTAAAATGGGACTAAAATAGCACCTACTTTCTAGGGTTGTTAATTAAGATATGTCAAATGCTTAGAACAGTGCCTAGCATGCAGTAAGTGCTCCCTAAACGCCTATTGTCATTAAGAGCACCACATTCCTCTGGCCCTAGAAGCCACCTGTGCAAGACAGTGACACTGGGGGATCCAGCACCCCTCTTCCTGTTCGGCTGCAGTTGGCTAAGAGACCACATGCAGCTTCCTCCTTCCCATGAGCCTCAGATTCTTCCCCTAGAAAAAAAAAAGCAATTGTGATGGATGGCCTTCTTTGTGGTATCCCAGAAGAAGCTTCTGCTCATGATTTCCTGATGTGCCCCCTACTCCAGAGGACCCAAGAGCACTCACACGCCCCAGAATCAGGAAGAGAAATCAAGGAAACAACTCCATGCCCGGAAGAGCTCCCTTGGAAGGGTGTGGAGAATTGCTTTTGCTTTAAATATCTTAAGGCACTACTCAAACCTCCTTTGCCTTTATCTTTCCTAGTGAGAACACAGGAATCCCCCTACTTAAGTCCAGAATAAAGAGGACCTTTTTCTTTCTCTCTCTTTCTCTCTTTTCATTGACTTTTTCACTTGGCAGTGCACCACAGAGGTTACCTCTTCTCCATAGAGGGAAAGATGCTGATAATCCAGGTAACCCCCATACAGTCCATAAGCACTGCTACATCCTCATTTTAGAGATGGGCCGTGGGGGCCCAAGAGACACAGCTAATGCTGCTTCACCACCTATAGCAGTGACCCTGGGCGCAGGAAGACAGAATGATGAGTTTTGGAGACCCCTCTCAGCGTGCCAGCTACCTGGGCTGGGAGTTAAATGGACAATTAATAAAGGAGTTTCATCTCCAGAATGCAGTCTGTTCTCAGCAAGACCCTTTATTGGGAGTAGTTGTCACTAGCCCCATTGGTGGTCTGGAGGGTGGGGAAAGCAGTGACCTTACTCTGCTATTTTCAAGGGAAAAACCTGACCAAATGATTCCCAGGCCCTGGGAGCCTCCCTGGGCTGACCAGTCTGCTTGATAAAGGGCCGATAGAGAAGGGAGGCTTCAGCCGTGCACACTTAGTTTTTTTCTGCAGTGGTTCTGATTCAGACTATTCAGAGACGATCATCTGGGTGACCCCTAAAATGTCCTCTTAGGAGCAAGAGGACTGGAAAAGAAGAGAGCGGCCCCAGCATTGTGAGTGACTCTTCTCTGCCGGGTTAGCTGCTGGCTGGATTCCACGCTGGGCTGCAGCGTCTCATCAGTGACACGTTCATATTCAGCCAGCATGACATCCTTGGCTGAGCTTGGATTTCCTAACACCCAGACGTGAGCTGGGCGTGGAAGGCAGCAGTGACCACTCCCTGATATTTGCTCAGATGGTATGGAGGCTTTTCACCTTGAAGCACATGCCAATCCAAACCTTGGACTCTGACACCCCGACCTCTTGCTTCATAAGTAAGTTCTGAGATAAGAAACAGCATCGCTCATCCTTGATCCTTGCCAGGGATACCGGTGAATGATCCCAGAAGCTTCTGTGTTAGGAAAAGGCAGACAAGCATTTGGGTCCAGTTCCCCGGATCACACAGGCCCTGTCATATGACTTTTGTCATTCTCCTCAAGGGGAAAATTACTCTATTTGTGGCTCAGGGGAGCAGGCAGTGAGGTTTTCTCCGTGGATATAATAAAGGTTTTGTAGATTTTACCTTATTTAATTTCAAAAGCTATCTCTTTTAAAACTTAAGATTTTTCTAAGGTGAAGTTTATGTAGAATACGATATTATAATTGTGAATCCCAGATGCAGCTAAGTCCCATGGAATCACATGAGTGTAATTCATTCTTTCCTTCAGCAACTATTTGAGAGTATGCAACTAAAATGGCAATGCACAAGGTTCTCTCACTAAAACATAGCCTGTAGCGAATCATAAGACTGGATCATCCGGCCATGGTAGTCAGAGCCCCATCAAGACCTTAAGCAACCGTAAATAAAGAACTAGCAATGGAACTTTGCCCCAAATAAAAACGCCAAATTGAATTTTTTTTAAGTGTAAGGAAAAGCAATCATGGATTTCCCATGATAAATATTTCAATAGCAAATGATGACCATCCCCTTTCCTCTCACCCCATCCCCTCCCTCTCCCTCCCAAACTGTTCGTCTCCCAGAGGACAGAGGGTGGGGGGAGAAGGGGGTACACGTGTGAGGTTGGCTGGAAAGTGAGAGCTCAATGCCAGGGGAGAGAGAAACTGCCTTACACCACAGAGTGCTCTAAAGTAAGCCATGGCAGCTAGTTGGGAGGGTACTGAGAACTCTAGAGGGCATGAGCCCTGATGCTGTAATCTCAGAGTGGGGAAGAGGTGGCAATGTAACTCGGGAAGTCTCTGTGGAAGAAAACTGAGGCTGTCGGAGTCTACGTGAGAGTAATCTTGCAGTGAAATCAAAGGGTAGACGCAGAGCCCGTGCGGAAAATTATCTTGACTCTTCCAGGAAATTAAGGACAAAAGCAATTTCTCTCTTTCCACAGAGAAATGTGTGTCATTGAGGAGGAGAGGGGAAATATTGTTCAAGGAGAAACACTGGCTTTTCAAATATGCTTTGAAGACACCAGACTCAGGTGGTGCCCGTAGCTCAGTGGGTAGGGCGCCGGCCACATACACCGAAGCTGGCAGGTTCGAACTTGGCCCCAGGGCCAGCTAAAACAACTATGACAACTGCAACGAAAAATAGCCGGGCATTGTGGTGGGCGCCTGTAGTCCCAGCTACTTGGGAGGCTGAGGCAAGAGGATCGTTTAAGCCGGGGAGTTAGAGGTTGCTGTGAGCTGCGATACCACGGCACTCTGCCCAGGGCAACAGCTTGAGACTCTATCTCAAAAAAAAAAAAAAAAAGACACCAGACTCAAAGATGGGGTTGGGCTGGGCACTGTGGCTCACACTTGTAATCCCAGCACTTTGGGGGGCTAAGGCAGGAGAATCACTTGAAGCCAGGAGTTGAAGACCAATCTGAGTAATATAACAAGACCCTGTCTCAAAAAAAAAATAGTAAGTCTGGGGGTGTGGAGGGGGAGTATGAAACTCAAAAAGTTTAGAAACAACTCAGTGATACTTTTGGTTGATATAAACTAAAACTTCTAAACTCCAGATCCCATAGTTTTTGGTGGACTTCACACTAAGATTTGTATACCTAGAGCTTAGATACAGTGCCTTTTCACAGGCACTGTACAGAAGGGCCATCAAAGGAGCCCAAAAGGGGAAAGGCTACGGACTCCAGGAAACCCCCTTTGCAAAAGCCATTTGTCCTCATCCTCTGAAGGCAGCAATGGAAAGAGACTGGAGACCTATTCATGGCTTCCCTGAGACTTTCACACAGTACCTTTCATGTCTGCTTATTTGTTTTATTTATTAATTTCTCTCTAAATAAGGTCCTTCAGCTAGGAAGGAAGTGGGGAGGGAGAGAGAGAATAGAAAGAAAAAAAGAAAAGAAAGAAGACGGCGGTTCCCCTAGACAAAGGATCCAAGAGAGACTTCCAACTTGGGTCTTCCCCTTTGCCAGAAGCTCTGGTGCTTTTTTACTGCTTCTGTATTTCTTTTCTTCTTCTTCTTTTTTTTGGTTGTCCTCGGTAGAGTGCCATGGTGTCATAGCTTATAGCAACCTCAAACTCTTGGGCTTAAGCGATTCTCTTTGCCTCAGCATCCCAAGTAGCTGGGACTACAGGAGTCCGCCACAACACCTGCCTATCTGTATTCCTTTTTGTCTAATAAAACCCTATCTTACCACTGGGAAAAAGACAGTGGTTCTCAAAGCAGCGTCCCTGAACCACCAGCATCAGAGTCCCCTGAGAACTTGTTAGCACCAAAAGTGCCCTGTCTGACCCAGCACTAAAGATGTGGAAACTCTAAGTGTGGGGTCAGCAATCTGTGTTTTAACAAGCCCTTCCCAGAGATGCTGATGTGAGCTTGTTTGAAAACCACTCCTTGCTTTAGCAAAAGGGCAGGCCCATTGCATTATATAAGTCTTAAATATTTCACCTCTTTGCTACTTATTAATTTATTTTTGGCTGTTATATTTCAACTTCCTTTGCAAAAATATACAAGGTTTCTATGTCACAGAGCCCAGGGTTACTCCACACATTATTGAATCAACTATTTTAACCCTGGGGGTGAGAAGGAAGCAAAACTGGCCAGCGCGTCATATGATTCACTCAATCTGCCTCCTTTGTCTATGTGGAGGAAAGTGCAAAATTGTACACAGAGATGTGGGGAGGTGGGGTTCTGGCTGCATTTGGTCCTCTTGGAGTTGTGTGAATCCTTAAGACACGCACCAGCTGGTTCTGACCTTTAGAAACAGGAGTTCGGAGACCATACGTGGCAGGCCAGCAACAGCTGGATTGCTCACATGCTGCCTTTTCTGCTTCCTTTCATTCATTCATTTATTTATTTATTTGAAACAGAATCTGACTCTGTCACTCAGACTAGAGTGCTATGGCGTCAGCCTTGCTCACAGCAACCTCAAACTCCTGGGTTGAAGTGATCTTCTTGCCTCAACCTCCTGAGTAGCTAAAGCTACAGGCACCTGCCACCCCACCCAGCTAATTTTTTTCTACTTTTAATAGAGACAGGAGTCTCACTTTTGCCCAGGCTGGTCTCTAACCCCTGAGTTCAAAGGATCCTTCTGACTGCCTCGGCCTCCCAAAGTGCTAGGATCACAAGCATGAGCCGGCCCCCAACTCCCAACCTGGCCTCTGGGTTCCTTTTCATTGTCAAGTTCCATTATTCTAGCATTTCTCACCCTGATTCTCCTCCCCACCCCCAAGGAAAAATGGGATTTTATGGCCCTGGCGACTCAGTTACACAGTTATCCTTTAGCTGCCCCTTTCCCCCCGCCACACATTCCAACTAGGGCAATCCCAGTGTGGGTCCTGGGCCTGCCAGGACATTCCAGGACAAAGGCAGCTCCTCCCAGCTAAGGTCTGGCTCAGGTTGTCAGGCAGACGTGAGGCCAAGGGCAGGTATCTCAGGGAGGCCTGAGATGTGCAATCCCCACAGCCTCCAGCACGAGCAGAGGAGGCAGCAGCCGGGTCTTGTGAAAGCCAGAGACAGCCGCGGGAGCAGGGAAGGCTGTTATGTAAGTGAGCACGCGGTGTGCGCACTGCTGTTCACCTGTTGCTGTAATAATTAGTGCACCGCCTGTCAGGAATCAAGCAATGAAAAAATCTGCCTGCTAATGCCAGCTCACCCCGCCGTTGGGGTGAAGACAGAGTAACACAGTCTAGAAGGGCTCAGTCCAACAACAACCACAAAAATGCATTGAACCACGCAGTATGTTGGGTGCCAGGGATACCGAGATGAATAAACCAGGGTCCCTGCTCACAAGAAACTTGCACACAGCAAGAGGGATACAGCAAGTTAACAGTTGCATACAATCACTGTGATACAGAAAAGGAACTATTTCTGGTATACAAAAGCCCAGGCAGACCCAAAGGTTCTTTCCAGAGGGCATTCCAGGCAGAGAGCACAGTATGTGCAGAAGCTGGGTGGGGGAGGGCGATGCTGGGGTTCTCGGATCCTGAAATGGTCAGATTAAGCCAAGATTCCAGTGCTAAGTAGAGAGTCAGGAGGGCTGCCTCCTCCTGCCAGGGCCAGCAACAAGGCTCGAAAATCTGAGTGTGAGAACCAGAAGGGAAAGTAGGTAGGAACGGGTCAGGACTAATGGACAGAGAAGGTCGGGGAGGTCACCAGACAATCAGCTAGCGCTGTGGCTTGCCTTTGTGAGCCAGTGTGGGCGATGCTTGGAGGAGCTGGCCTGGCGTAGACAGCAGGCCCCCCACTGCCCTGTGAAGTCAGCTGTATGAAGCAGACTGGGAGCTGTAGCCAGGAATGGTTTAAAGTCCCCAGCATGGCCTTCCGTGTCTGGGAAGGCAAGAACAGGAGCGAGAAGGAGAATCAAGGCATGGAGAGCTGAAACTTCCCAGTGTGGACACAAGAGAGAAACCACAGAGGGCAAAGATACAAGAATGGAGAACTTTGTAAAGAAGAATTCACAGGAGGCATGTTTTTTCCTGTTTTCCTGCCTACAAAGAGATCTTCCCTCAAATGTCAGGCTGTGCGCTCAGCTCTCTTCTCTTCTCAGAATCACTCTCCAGGGCCCCCAGACCTGGGCTGTGACTTCAGTTACCACGTACAGCCTCAGTCTCCAGGCCAGCCTCTCTCGCAGCAGACACGTGCTTACTGATGCTTCACCTTGAACCCCAAGGACACCTCAACCCTAACATGTCTGAAATTGAACATGCCATCACGGTTCCTCTCCACATGGGGCCCTAGCTCAGGGAAAGGCACCTCAGAGGTACCCAGAAATCGAGAGAGGTCTGTCTCTCACAGTCTCCCTCTAATCTAATTACTTCCAAAATCACTCCTAAAGCTGTTCCCCTTGTATTAGTTTGTTATTGCTGCTGTAGCAAACTGCCACAAACTTGGTGGCTCAAAATAACACAAGTTTATTATACGATGGTTCTGAAAGTCAGAAGTCCTAAAATCAAGGTGTCATCAGGGCTGGGATCTGACTGGAGGCTCTTGGGGAGAATTGATTTGCCTTTCCCAGCTTCTAGAGGCTACCTGCATTCTTTGGTTTGCAGCCCCTGCTTCCTTCCCAAAGCCAGCAGCACAGCATCATCATAGCTCTTTCTGACTCTGTCCTGTCTTCCTCTTCTGTGTCTTAATTATTATTATTATTATTTTGAGACACAGTGTCACTATGTTGCCCTCGGTAGAGTGCCGTGACGTCACAGCTCACAGCAACCTCCAACTCTTGGGCTTAAGTGATTCTCTTGCCTCAGCCTCCCAAGTAGCTGGGACGACAGGCACCTGCCACAACAGCTGGCTATTTTTGTGTTGCAGTTGTCATTGTTGTTCAGTTGGCCAGGGCCAGGTTCAAACCTGCCAACCTCGGTGCATGTGGCCGGCACCATAACCACTGTGCTATAGGCACCAAGCCACTTCTGTTTTTTGTTTTTGGGGTTTTTTTTTTGTAGAGACAGAGTCTCACTTTTTCACCCTTAGTAGAGTGCCGTGGCATCACACAGCTCACAGCAACCTCCAACTCCTGGGCTTAGGCGATTCTCTTGCCTCAGCCTCCCAAGTAGCTGGGACTACAGGCACCTGCCACAACGCCCGGCTAT
>CAUYRH010058914.1:0-14842 GCA_963574655.1 Perodicticus potto
GTGGCATCACACAGCTCACAGCAACCTCCAACTCCTGGGCTTAGGCGATTCTCTTGCCTCAGCCTCCCGAGTAGCTGGGACTACAGGCGCCCACCACAACGCCCGGCTATTTTTCTGTTTCGCAGTTTGGCCGAGGCCAGGTTTGAACCCGCCACCCTCAGTATATGGGGCTGGCGCCCTACTCGATGAGCCACAGGCGCTGCCCGCAAGGGCCTCTTCTGACACCACTGCCTTGGGGTGAGGACTTGGGGAACACAGACATGTGACAGCACAGTGACAGTGCAATCACCTGGCAGCTGTACAAGGAATGGGCATACTCTTTGGGGAATTAACAGCGGTGAGACATGAGCCAACTGTATCTGTCCTCGTGGCTAGAAAAACACACTGTCGCAAGCCAGTCTGCCCAGCCCTCATGGGATGGCTGCTGCATCTGTGAGGAAAACGGGTTCCACCTGTAGTTTCGGCTCTCGCTGCGGCAAATCCCCCCTAACACCACCGTCAGGAAAGTAAAAGGAAGCCCACATTTCAGGCTGGAAGAGACAGGCCGGACAGTTCCCACGTGCACATCTGATAGCAGGACTCTGGTGGGGAGTGAGGCTGCGCCCTGCCCTGGCGGGGGCTCTGCACACCCTGGTGCTCACCACACATCTTCAGTGCTTTCTGCCAGGCACTGAGCAAGGTGGACATCTATGTCCAGCTGGGTCAGCCTGCGGGGAGAAGAGACATAGTCGCTCAGCCACCCCTTGTGCAGAGCCAGTAACAGCAAGGGCACTGCCTGGCCTGGCACTTTGCTGTCCCTCCATGCCCCACCCTTGGATAAAGGAGAGGCCCCCACAAGCCTGGGTGACACACTGACTGTAACCAGCTCTCCCAAACCCTTCTCCAGATCATAAGTTCGCCACAGGCACAGTGTTTGAGCCCCTCAGGGAGTCTGAGGGAATTGGCAGATGAGGCCTGACAGTGTCCAGTCTCAGGGTCTAGGATGGGCTTGTCCTCACCCCTGCCCACAGCAGCAGAACAAACCCACTAAAGGGTTCTAGATCACAGAGCAGTCAAGGCAGCCCTCCTTTCCTACGGAAACCCCTCCCACTCCCAGCCGGGACAGGCAAGGCAAGAAGGTGGTGTCCCTGCCAGGCAGAGCCACCACTGTCTTACAGGAAGCAGAAAGGGAGATGTTGGTGGTAGTCCTGCAGCTCAGGACTGAGCCCACTGTGGACTGGGCCTGCTGTTGACCCCTGGGCATCCAGACAGGCAGGCACTCTCCAGCCCTAACTTCATCTGTCCCTATTAGTAGCCCAAGGAAGGGAGTCAGGAATGACTGTCCCCAGGCTCCAGCAAAGCAAGGCGAGCTTGAGGCTGGCAGACCGTCAGCTCCCAGCTGTGATCCCCAAGGGGGCAAAACCAGGGCACTCAGTAGCACTGCCGAGACCATGCCTGGAGCTGTGGGCAACAGTAGCCAAGATGGTGGGCTGCTGGAAGCCAGGTGGTCAGTGCCCCTCAGAGTGACTGTCCCTTGCACACGACTGCTGGGCAACCCCCCCACACCAGTAGCCAGGTCCACTGAGCTGTCAGCACCAAGCCTCCCTGCATCTGCCTGCCAGCCACTGTCCCTCAGACTCTGCTCTGGATCATTCCCTGTGGCTTGGGCACCCTGTCCACATGGCCACTGTAGCCCTCAAGCCTTCTCCAGATCATGGCCAGAGGTCCCCACCTGCACTGTTGAAGCAGGACTCTGACAACTCCTAGTGCCACTCTGTGGCCATCAGCTGCCCCCTTGGCATGGGCAGAGCCCACTCACGTCCCCAAGAGCCACTTGGCTGGTCAGAGACTTTCAGGCTTCAGCCAGCCTTGGAAGCAGCCCCTCCCTCCACATGCCCTCACCAGGCTACCACAAGGTTCTAAAATCTGGGCCTAGGCCATCTTGTCCAGGGGTTTCCAGGCGGTATCCTTCAGTGGGGGCCCTCTGAGAATCTCAGGGGCTTTTCCCCAGAGAGTGGATTTCTTTCTGGGGCTTCCAACAGGATGTTCTGAAGTTTCTTTTGCTGGGTAAGAATCAAGAGGCCTCACTCCCTTCAAAACATTTATCATGACCTGCAAGTGACTGGTGTTTGCAGTTTACAACATTCACAAAACATGCAGTCTATATGCCTTGGGCCCTGGACATAGCTCCACCTGCCCATTGAGCCCCACTTATGCGGCTGTGGCTTCACCCACAAGGGACCCCACCTGGGGAGAGCTACCCCTACCAAGCTGTCTGGGTGTGAATGCAGATGGGCAGTAGCACAGTCCAGGGTACTGTCTGGGTTCACTTCCAACACCAGCTCTTAAGGGCTTGCTTCTCATAAAATGTCACTCTTTATATAGTCTGGGAATTTCATCTCTCTGGTCCTCTCCTGTGGGTTTTGTTCTGTATACTTAGATAACTAATTTGATCATTTTGAGCTTTTGTTTTGATTTGTTTTTGTTATCCTCAGCTGCTAACTTTGGAATCCATTCCCTTCAACTTCCCTGGCTATTTTTGCTTCTAGAAGACTAGTGACATAGGGCATAGCTTAAGTACCCAGTCTTCTGGCCACATGAAATCTGAAACCTACCACCTATTGGCTTAACCACTTCATTAAGAACTTCCCAAGTGCACTCAACCTCTCCTGACCCCACATCCCATGACTCTCAGCAGAACCCCATGCAGAGGGTCAGCTGGTTGCCCCAGGCCCCATAAGACACCAGGCCCACACACTGGTAGTTTGTGCCTAACCTCTCAGCAAAACTGGGTTACACCCCCCTATTTAAAAAAAGTTATAAAAATATGTATTGGGGCTTGGCACCTGTAGCTCAGTGGCTAGGGCGCCAGCCACATACACCAGAGCTGGTGGGTTTGAATCCAGCTCAGGCCTCCTGCCAAACAACAATGACAACTACAAAAAAAAAAAAAAGGCTCGGCACCTGTGGCTCAATGGGCTAAGGCGCCAGCTACATACACCTGAGCTGGAGGGTTCGAATCCAGCCCGGGCCCGCCAAACAATGACGGCTGCAAACAAAAAATGGCCAGGCGTTGTGGCGGGCGCCTGTAGTCCCAACTACTTGGGAGGCAGAGGCAAGAGACTCGTTTGAGCCAGGGAATTGGAGGTTGCTGTGAGCTGTGATGCCACAGTACTCTATCCAGGGTGACAGCTTGAGGCTCTGTCTCAAAAAAAAAAAAAGAAAAAACATAGTCGGGTATTGTGGCAGGCACCTGTAGTCCCAGCTACTTGGGAGGTTGAGGGAAGAGAATCACTTAAGCCCAAGTGTTGGAGGTTGCTGTGAGATGTAACACCACAGCACTCTACCTAGGGCGACGTAATGAGACTCTGTCTCAAAAAATATATATAGTGTATTAGATTTTAAAAATAAGAAAAAAGACACGGTCTTCCTTTTAAAACCTACTACCAGTGGCAAAGTATTCATATGGCTATTTAAATAGGAAACTGCAGTAACCCACAGCCTGGCTTGACCCTGGAGGCCACCTGGAAGTGGCTAGGTGGTGGACCGTGGTCAGAGCTCCCTGTACCAGCTATAAGCTCCCTGTACAAGGCCTCAGAAGGTGGACAGTAGGTGGACCCCCAAACCAGTAACAGCTAGCCCCCTGGACAGTCACACACTATGCCAACTTTCTATGTGCCAGACACAATTTTAAAGGCACCGTCTATGCTGGGCGTGGTACTCATGCTAGTAATCCCAGCACTCCAGGAGGCCAAACCAGGGAGATCTCTTGAACTCAGAAGTTTAAGATCAACCTGATCAAGAACAAGACCAAGTCTGTACTAAAAATAGAAAAACTAGTCAGGCGTGGTAGTGGGTGCGTGTGGTCACGGCTACTCTGGAGGCTGGAGGCTGAGACAGGCGCAGGCGGAAGCTGTGAGCTAGGCTGATGCCACAGCACTCTAGCCTGGGGCAACACAGTGAGACTCTTACCTCAAAAAAAATGACAAATAAATAAATAATAAAAGGCACCCTCTAAGACTGGGTACAGTGGCGCACACCTGTAATCCTAGCACATTGGGAGGTCAAGGCAGAAGTGCTTTAGCCCAGCAGGTGCTGGTGGTTGCAGTGAACTATAGACCCAATGCACTCCCTCCGGGCAACAGAATGAGCCCCTGTCCCAAAACAAAGAAAACTAAAATAAAAGGTACTCTCTTAGCTTTCCACATGAGGCTGGGGTCGCTAGGCAGAGGGAAGAGGGAGGGCTCACTCACTCCGGAGCGAAGTCCTTCTGGCACATCGGGCAACTCTGAAGGGCCAGTGCCCCCTCCACAGCCGGCTGCTCCTTGGCGGTGGGGGTCCCCCTGGGTTCAGGCGCAGGGTACACTTGAGGGGACCTGGTGGGGGATTCCGGGTGTCCTCCTGCCCCGCAAAGAGGCCCGTGGGAGTGGCCTGGGCCCGCCGGGGCCGGTGGAAAGGGCGTCCAGGAAAAGATCTTGGATCCGACCGTGAAGACCTCGGGGGACGCTGGGCGCTCCGGGCTGCCCCTGGACTCCTGCAAAACACGGGGTCGTTGGGCCTTGCCCAGCAGTGCCGCGGCTCCTCCCGGGGCTGGAGACCCCACCACCAGCCCCGCGGGTCCTGGTGGGCGCACCTGGCCGGGGAAGGCAGGCAGCGACGGCGGCTCGCCATCCAGAGTCAGATCCGGGCTCACGATGCGCAGCAGCTCGATCCAGACCAGCTCGCTCTCGCTGTTGCCCTCCAGGAGAAACCAGGGGCGGCCGCTCTGGGGCCTGAGACGACAGCGAGAGGGGGAGGCGATCAGCAAGGGGAACTCAGGAGGCCGCCGGGGGTGGGGTACGCGGGGTTCAGGCCCGGGAGCGGACGGGGTCGGGGGGAGGGTCCAAGAAGCACGTGGGAGCGAGACTCGGCCTCAGCCCGGCCGGGGACGCCAAGCCCTCAAGCTGGCCGCGCCCCGCGCCTCCCCCGCCCCGACAGCGCCCCCAGTCCCAGCCTCACCCGTCCCCTGAAGGAGGCCTCCGGCGTCTCAGCCCCAGGCGCTGCCTCGGAGCCCGCTCCATCAAGCGAGGCAGCGCGTCCGGCGGAAGCCAATCCCAACGGTCCAGACCCGCCCCCAGGGCAGAGACTCCGCCCCGTCCGACCAGACCCCGCCCCGTCCGACCAGACCCCGCCCAGCCCAGCGGGGCCCCGCAGCCCCTAGGGTAAGGAGGTGAAATCCGCCTGCTGCGCTGCGGCAGCTGAAAAGTCCAACCCAGCCTTGGGGAAGCTGAGGCCAGGCTTCCTTCCTGCTGTGCAGGGTGGGACTGGGGCGAGAACCACCTCCCGGCAGAGTGGTGCGCGGCCGAGAGTCCGGTGGGGCCCTGGCGCTACCACTGCCAGCAGCGTGGACAGCCGTGCCCGGCTTCTAGCGCTCTGCCTGGTACTCCGTGAGCAAATAAAGCCCTGGATCCCTTTTGCTGCCACGTTTCTTTACGGAAGGGAGGGCGCCCAGTTTCCTTAGCTAAGAAGGAGAAGGCAAACTGACGAAGTCCAGGCGGCTAACTGGGTCCTTGGGCTCCCGGGGGCCGGTAACCAGCTTCCCCCTCCATTCTCCAACCAGGCGACTTCCATGTCTACCACTTGGTGGCAGCAGATGCCTAGACACCTGGGCAGCTTCAGGAAGTGCCCCGCACCCCGTGGCCCAACCACCGCCTCCCAGTACCCCTACAGCTCTGCCCCTACCCCCCACCACATTGGGCCCTAAGGGGCCCCTGTCCTCAAGGGGCTAGGGTCTGCAGGGGGTGGGTGTTAGGGGCCACTGTCAGAGGTCACTTCAGGAGGAAGTCCTGGGAGTCCTTGTCCATTTCTGCCCTGCCCAACCCTGGCAGTTCTGGGGGTGTGCTGGGCACCCCACCCATGCACCTGCCCTCTCACTTGCCTGGGGCATGTGTACACTCCCTCCAGGGTGCTAACCGTAGGCCTGTCCCTGAGCTGTGGCCACCTGAATGGCCCACTGTTCTCCAAGTTGCCTGGGCCTGGAGGTTGGGGTTAGTATCCAGGAGTCAGGGACAGGGTCTGTGCTGAGGTCACCCTTCATCCCCTGAAGACCTCAAGAGCATGAGCAGGTTGGTTGATGACCTGAGTGCCTGCTTGTGCCAGGAACTGTTTACACCTTGGACACCCCAAGAGCCTCCCAGCTGCGCGAACACAGACCCCACAAGTTGAGCCAATGGAGATGCAGCCATGGGTACTGCCCAGGAGACCAAGGGGAGTTGCCACAGGCAGGGTGGGCTCTACACGAGGTGGCCCAAAGCCAGGCCTGCTCTCAGGAGAGAGAAGCCCAGATGTGGGAGTTCTCATGTCCTGTGTCCAGCACGTTGGAGGTGCCAGCTGACCAGTCCCAGCTGGCCCTGGCTTCAGCCTTAGAGCTTCAGGGACTCTCCTGGAAGTGTCACCAAGCTTCTGTAAGGAGGCCTTGGGGACGTCCAGGAGGATTGGTGCCAGCCTTCCAAGGCAGAAGGCAGGGCAGTGACCAGGGGAGCATCTGCTCAGCTCTCAGGGCTGTGCCAAGCTCCATGTCTTTGCCTTCCTCTCCCTTCCTCCCTCTGACTTCCTCCACCCCAGGGTCCACTGCTGGACCTGAGGCTGGTCCCTCCCCGCTTTCCTCCTAGTGGCCCTCTCCTGCCTTGTGCTGGGTCCCTTAGGCAGAGTTCGAGGACCTCAGGCCTCTGCCCTGGACCTAGAGGACAGACATGAGGTGTCCTAAGGAACCTGTGAGGGCCACTTGTGTGGGCAGTTGCTGCTCCTGAACAGGGACCTTTCTGAGCAGGAGGACCCAACATTCCCACCCCCAGGAGCCCAAACACTGGCACTTTCACCCACCTGGCTTCCCCACACAGGTACTAGGCCGCTCAGCCCAAGAGGGGCAGACCCAAGGCAGGAGCAAGGAGGAGTCTCAAATGGCCCAGCCCTGCACCTGAGGGGGGGCTTTTGCCTGGACAATTGTGTTGGCCTGAGGGCTGACCCATGACAGCTGTGGGCTCCTCAGGGAGCTTTCAGCTTCAGGTACCTTGACTCCAGTGAGGCATACACCCTTGGGGGTGTTCCAGCCTGTGGCAGAACAGCACAGGACACCCCACTCTCCTTCACCTTAGCACCCCTGTGGGCCTCATTTACCCCTGGCCAACAAGAGAAGATGACTGGGACCCCAGACCAGTCCTGTGCTAGCTGGCAAAACAGAGGGCTCTGGGACACAGAGCCAGCACAGTGTATAAAAGTTCTCCTTCTGGGGGCTTCTCCTGTCTGTAAGTAGGGAAGGGCTGGGTGGGAGGCCCTGTGCCTTACAGTTTGGGACCCTCCTGCAGACATCAGAACTAGAGTGACCCCTGCTCTGAGCACACAGCAGGTACAGTTGTTGGGAAGCCCTCCCCCAGTTCCCTCCTACCCAGGCCTGTGTGGGGCCTGGCCACTCTGAGTCCAGAGTGGGGAGGTGGGTGGGGAGCACATGCACCTCTGACACAGCCACCTGGTCCCAACTGTCCCCAGTTATGTGCACAGCAGGGCAGGTGTGGAGGTGGAAGTTTCCAAGTAGAGCTTGAGGAAAAGACTAACTTTTTCCAAGCCATCTGCTGTGGTGACAGAGAGTTTAGCTTTATTGGAAAATAATCTCTGGTTGGGACTGACGCTTGCACTGCGGAAACAAGTTTTTTACAAGCCAAAATTCATGTTTATAAGAGAATATTTCAACCCTCAGGTGAAGTGCAAAGTGCTCAGGTGGGTGGGGTCAGAGCCACCACCCCCCCAGACTAGCTGGCTGGGAGCCTTCACCCCCGTATCCCCCTGTTTATTGACACATTTATACATGAACAACCAGAACCCCTGGAGAGCTGGTCCCAGAAATGAGGTGAGGCCTGCCGCTCGCAGGTCAGGGGGGCCATCCCTGCCCAGCATCCCACTATCCAGGAACAAGTGTGTCAGCCCAGCATCCTCACCACCCAGGCCAGGGCTGTCTCCATCCTGCCCTGACCCTCAGGATCTCAGCTAGAGCTCCTGATCTGCCTTGATGTCAAGGCAGAGGTGGTCAGCCATGAAGCTGGACTAAACCTGCTGACCAGACTGGGCCTGCCCAAATCCTACTCACTTGCCCACACCCTCCTTTGATTTCCTGGGGTTGGTTCTGACATCAGGCCACCTTGAGAATCAGCTGGAGACAGTAAAGGGCTGGCAGGGCCCTAAAGAAGGCAGCCCAGCCTCCCAATTTCATAATGAAGTCTGCAGTGGACAGGCACGCCTGGAGCATACTCGAAGCACTTGGCTGCCTCCCTCCTCACCATGTCGCTAACCAGCACAGCACCCATGCAGGGTGCCCTGGCAGTGACCGCTCACCAGTGAGGACAGCCAAGAGGCCTGGGCTGCCTCCTCCGCCAGAGTAGCCTGCTGACCCAGCCAGGCAGCGGGCCATGCTCTGCCACACCTGCAGGCCTATGAGAGCCAGGCACAGCGGAATTTACAGGGTGTGGAGCGCCAGGCAGACAGGCTGTATTGAGACAGTTGCCTGGGAAACATCGCAGGATCCGCGGGCAGCAGAGTGGGCATTGGGTCCAACACTAACAGGTAGGATGGGGGCAGGCTACGGCATCCTTGGGCCCCCACAGCCCCAGATGGTAATCAGAAGGCCAAGGCCAGTGGCAGGGTACAGTCTCCAGTCCCCAACCCCAGGAGCCTGAAATCAAGGAGCAGCTGGTCTGGAAGACGGTCTGGCCTGTGAGACAGTCACCCCATTTCTGAGCCCTCACCTAGCCACAGCCTGCCTCTGGAATGGCGTCCCTAATGTGGCCACCCTGTCATAGTGTCCACACACTGCTTCAGACACTCAGTGAACCCTGTCATTCTGGCTCACACCTGATTTCTCCAGCTAGGCCCCTCCCATGTGGCAGGGTCCTGCTGACCTTCAAGCCAGCTGTCATGGCTCTCATGTCCTCTTCCCAGCTGCTTCCTTACCCCTTTGCCCTGCTCAGGAGTTTCAGGGCTTGGATGGTGGGCTCCCTTCCCATGAGGGTAATCCTGTGCGCTCTGTCCCCTCCAAGTCCCCAAAGCTTCATGGGGTGCCCAGCACAGAGGAGCAGTCACAGGGAGTGGAAATTTCTCAGGGTACCACTGCTTTGAGGAAAATAAGTCAAGCTGACACTGAGCTTTGGAGGTGTTTGGGTTGAATAGTGTCTCCCTCAAATTCATGTCTACCTGGACCTGTGAACATCTGGAAATAGGGTCTTTGCCTGTGCAATCAAATAAAGACTGGAGGCATAGTATGTTAAGGTTGGCTCTAAATCCAGTATGACTGATGTCCTTACAAGTAAAGCAGAAATTTGGGTACAGAGACATAAGGGAGACTCTGTAACAACAGAAGTGGAGGTTGGAGTGATGTGGCTACAGTCTAGGGATGCCAGGAGCATCTGGAAAAGGCAGAGACTTTGGAGGTGACACAGCTCCTCTGATGAGTTGATTTTGAACTTGTAGCTGGGAGAACCCAGAGAGAATTAATTTCTGTCGTTTCAAGCCACACAGTCTGTGGCCACTAATGACAGCAGCCCAAGGAAGCTAACACAGCAGCTGTCTCTCATCCTGTTCAACTGAAATGCTGAGCCCAGTTTGATTGGGTCCTAACAACCCCCCCGCCTCTACCACCACCACCAAAGCTGAGAAAGCCACCAGCAAAACTCTGGCCTCAAAGGGGCCTAGGAAGGGATGATGTCAAATCCTGGCTGGCCAGGTAAACCTCTGCCAGTGGAGAGGGTGGTCAAGATAGTCCATGGGACTCCCCAGGGGAGGTTTGGTTTCTCAGCTCCACTGGACTCAGCTTTGCCCCAATTTGGCACATGCTGCCTAAGGACAGCAATGATGTCCAGAGATGCCACAGAACCCAACTGGCCTGCAGGGGACAGGTTTCCACTTGGAGTAGAAAAACTGTGCTTGGCTTACCATGCAGGCAGCAGGGCAGCTGTGAGTTTTGTGCTCCGACTCTATGTCATTTTGTCTAACTTTCTGATTGGCCTGAGAGAACCTCATGCCAGCCATGAGTTGGCACCATCCGAATCCCTCCCTCAATGCTCCTTGAATCGGCAGTTCAGGCCAGTGGGCAGCTCAGAGGGCGCATGGCTCCAGAGGGTCAGGGAAACACACACAATAAGAAGCAACCTATCTGGGCTTGAGGGTGCATTCCAGAAGGACGGGCAGGGAGGTGAGAGGGCACTGCCTGTGTGGGGTGGGGGAGGGGGATATGTCTGTGTGTGTTCATCTAGTAGAAAATGACCTCAAAGGGCGGTGCCTATATACTGAGGCTGGCGGGTTCGAACCTGGCCCGGACCAGCTAAACAACAATGACAACTGCAACCAAAAAATAGCCGGGGATTGTGGCACGCACCTGGCACCTGTAGTCCCAGCTACTTGAGAGCCTGAGGCAACAGAATCACTTAAGTCCAAGAGTTTGAGTTTGCTGTGAGCTGTGACGCCACAGCACTCTACCCAGGGCAACAGCTTGAGACTCTGTCTCAAAAAAAAAAAAAGAAAAGAAAAGAAAATGACCTTAAAGATATTTGGCCCATTTTTAAGTTATCTTTCCCACCTGCATGCTTCCTTAAGCCCCAGGAAGTCCCGTCCAAGTTCAGGGATGTCCCAGCAAAGCCCAGCTCAGCAAGACCCTCCTTCATGACCTCGGCCACCTCTCTTTTCCCTGGAGTCTGAGAAGGTGGTTTCCTCTGTCCACACCTTCTGTATGTGCCACTCTGAATGCCCATCATGAGCCCTAGCTGAGTTTCACCTCCGGTGCGGGGGGAGGGCGGCAACTTCCCACCCAGTGGTGTGAGGTCCAATGTGGTCAGCCCTTTCTGCTCCCCGGCGTGGTGCCCTGGAGTGGCAGCTATCCGGCTGGCTAGCGACTGGCAAACAGTGCTCATATCTCCATCAGACCTAGCACTAGGCTGCGGTCCTCTTCCCCCTCTTCTTCTTCCCCTCCCCCAGAGCCTGACAACATTTTTCCAGGCCACAGGGCAGCTCAGGGGCCTGAGGCCAGCAGAGGCTGTCTGGCCATTGACTGGATGCTGAGTGTCTTTCACAGGCTTCATGCTGCTGTCCCCCTTTAGCCCAGGGGGGCCAGGACACAGCTGGAATCAGGACTGGGCAGTGATGGGGAACCCATACCCTTGGGGTCACATGCGGCCTCCTGGATCCTTGAGTACAGCCTTTTGACTGAATCCGAATTTTATAATATAAGGGGATTTGGTCTGTGAAGTTTGGATTTGGCTGTGCTTGGGGCTCTGAGGGCTTCATGTGGCCTTGAGGCTGCAGGTTCCCCACCCCTGAGGTAGCTGCCCCAAGGCCCCTGGGGCCACTAGGACAGCTCACTTTCCTCCCTCTTCAGCACAGGCTCCTCCTTCTAGAGGCCAGATTTTGCTAACACCCCCCCCCCCACCAACAGCCTGGGCACCATGGAGCTGGGGGTTCTAGGCAGCTACCATGTGTGTGGGTCACTGTTGCCACAGCCAGCTCTATCCAGCATGGTTGATCTCTCATGGATGAGCCTGGCACTGACCTGTCCATCTTTAGTCTGGGCAGCCCCTTACCTTCCAGCTCTGAGGCGGAGGTGGGGCAAATCCCTAATTTCTCAGAACACCCGGATGCAGGCTGCGTCTGGGGCCTGAGCAGATGGGAGATGCCAGGCTGCAGCTGGATGCTGGAGCTTCCTGTCCATCCCTTGGGTAGCCCTGGAGCCACACCTTGGGCCTCACACCTGCATGGTCCCCCTGAATCATGCTGGTTACTTCCAGGGTACCAGCCTGTCACCCCTGTCACCCTTGACCCTGTGATGGAGGGCTGTCCGTGGGACCCCCACCTAGTAGGGTGTCATAGCCAGTTCAACACAAGTCCATCACTTCCATGGTCCCGGAAGCGCTGGGCAGCCCAGATAAGGGTAGCTGGCCCCACTGCAGATGGGTTGGCCAGGGCCCAGGGCATCCATCCACTTGCCAGAGTACATGTGACAGTAAGTAGCCGCGCAGAATGGGAGTTCTTGCTTTCCCATCCTGCTGCCCAACTGGGGGCCTTACTGACCTAGTAGCACCTAGTGACCTCGCCTCCTTTACTTCAGGGAGTGAAGTAAGCGCCTGGCTCTCTGAGCACCCTGGGGAAAGGGTGGCTCCTCACTCCCTGCCAAGGCCTGCCCACCCCTTTTCATCTTCTGCAGATGGTCTTGGCGATACCAGCGACCACAACTGCCCAAGTCCACAGCAGCTAGTGAGTGTGGCCAGTGTCTCTGTGGAGTCCCCAGGCCTGGGTACCTGGCGTGCTATTGGTCCTGCTAGCACCAGGAGGCCGTGCCTGACTCTGGACGGAGTGGCAGCAGCAGACGGTCCTTCGCTCACCTCACCACCTCCTCTGAGGGCTCTGACCCCTTCTGGGATGTGGCTCCAGGGACAATCGATCAGCAAATAGTGGCTGCTCTTCTCCACATGATGACAGTGTCTGTTGGAGTAGGGGGGGAACAACTAGGAAAAAGCCTCCAGGCTAAGTGGGCAGGAACTTGGAGATCCAGGGCCTCAGCCTGGGCACTGCGGCCTGGCCACAGAGAAGAGGGCCCCAGCCTGGCACAGTCCCCATGGCCTTCCCCGAGCGCCCAGCCCCCGCTCGGCCTAAGTACCCGTGAGCTGGCGGGTGCAGGGCAGGATGTCAGCTGGGGTGGGCTCCCCCCAGCTACCCTTGTCTGGGCTGCCCAGCGCTTCCGGGACCAGCGGGTGACGGACTTAGGCTGAACTGGCTGTGACACCCTATCGGATGGGGTCCCGCGGACAGGCACAGGGGCTGCCCGCCTCAGTCAGCATATCCCCACCTCTCACCTGCGGCGCCGCCCTGAATTGCTGGTCAGCCTTCCCCGGCAACCCTCATTCACCTTCCTTCTGACCCGCGCTCACTCACCCGCCTGTGTCGGTCCTGCCAGATCCTCCACCCCTGCGCCCCCACGCCTCGCCCCTTCACAGGCACCATTCATGCCACGCCCCTCAGCCCTCGTCTCCCGCCCCCTCCCGGGAGCTCCCCCTCCGCCCGCCGCTCCGCCCTCCCCCCTCCTCCCGGGAGCCTCCGCGCCCCGCCCCTCGACGGCCTCGCCCAGCCGCCCGCGCACCGCCCTCCCCACCACCCTCATCCTCCGTGCCTGGGCCCGGCCGCCTTCCTCCCGTTCTCGCTGGGCCTCCAAGCACCCGCTGGGCCGGGCAGTCCTGGTGGCCTCGCGGCTGGAATCTCCTCCAGGTCCCGCGGGTTCTGCGGCTTCCAAGTCGGACGTGGCTCCAGGGCGCCCGTCCAGCAGAAACTGAGAGCGCAGAAGTGGTTCTGATCTTAGCGGCCGCCGGCGGGAAGTGAAAGGGGGCGAGGGAAAGTGATGGCAGTGGTCGTGCGCTCGGTTGTGCGTGTACGTGTCGAACCCGGCGCGTCTCTACGTGGGATCGGGTACGCGTCGCCGGCACGTTGCTGCATATTCTGCTCACGCTGGCTCTGCGGGTCGGTGCGTGTACACGCGGGGCGCAGTGCGCATCGCTCTCACGTCTCAGTGCTCGGTGGCCACGCGGTGGTCGGCCACCTACTGGGGGGTGGGGCCTCCTGCCTCTGCTCCGCGGCACCTCCTGGTCGATATGGACGCTGTCTGCCGTGTGAAGGCTGCGTGGTCAAGGCGTCTCTCCTTGGCTGTCCCCGAAGTGCCAGGAGATTGCTATGAAGGGCACCAGGACCCCCTTACCTGCCGCCCCCTACCCGGGGCCTGCACCTGCCAACACACCAGTAGGGAATGAGGGGCGCAGACCTCAGGGACTTCTGCTCCTTCTCAGCGTGACCTGAGAGCCCCGTTGCCCGCAGGAATGGAGACCCAGATCCCATTTGCAGGCTCTTTGCCACTCACGCTCCATGAGCGTGTAGGTGTCCCTGGACTAGGCGCTTTGCTCAAATTTGCGAATCTGGGATGGGGGCCAGGGACAGAGTCTGTGCCTGTTAGTTCACTTCTCGAACTCCACATGCTCTGTGAGGGAGGAAGGGCCACACAGGTGTCCCGGCCTGGAGCCCCTGTTTGTAAGGGGCCACGATCTTGGGTCCCCTCACATATCCTGAGCACTGCATGACCCCAGTGAAAGGCACCTTCTGGAGGGGATAGTTGTACTCTGTACTGGCCTTCTGCTAAGCCCGTGGAAGCCTTACTTTTGTGGGGTCATGAATTGGCAATCTATGTATTGACAGGGAAGCCAGGGGTCGCCAGGGCTGGGAAGTTTACAAAGAAAGAGTTTGACTTTAATGAAAAACAGTCGCAGAGCAGATATCAGAAGTGGGAGTGGGTTCCCTCGGAGCACCTTCCATCAAGTGGGTATAAGGTTACTGAGTCTGAGGCTCTGGGAGCCCAGAGTACTTCTCCCCCAGCTGAGGACCCATACTCCACCAGCTCCTGCCTGCTCTGCTCCGCTTCCCAGGCAGCAGTTTCTGCCCATTCTGAGGGCAGACAAAATGTCCCTATCTAGCAAGAGAGGTCAACTTTTTTTGCCCAAGGGCAAACTGGGAAAAACTACAAGGTTAGGGAAGGAGTGCATTTTTTTCTGTTAAAGTACACATTTGTGGGGAAAAAAAAATCCAAAAACTTGGCTCAGCGCCTGTGGCTCAGCGGGCTAAGGTGCCAGCCACGTACACCTGAGCTGGCGGGTTCAAATCCAGCCCGGGGCCCGCCAAACAACAATGACAGCTGCAACCAAAAAATGGCCGGGCATTGTGGTGGGTGCCTGCACTCCCAGCTACTTGGGAGGCGGAGGCAAGAGACTCGCTTGAGCCCAGGAATTGGAGGTTGCTGTGAGCTGTGATGCCA
>CAUYRH010058918.1:0-18383 GCA_963574655.1 Perodicticus potto
TTACCTCTTTCATATTTACATGGATGGAGTTGGAACACATTCTTCTTAGCAAAGTATCTCAAGAATGGAAGAAAAAGTATCCAATGTATACAGCCCTACTATGAAGCTAATTTATAGCTTTCATATGTAGGCTATAATCCAATTATAGCACAAGAAAATGGGGAAAGGGGTAAGTTAGGGAAGGGGGAGGGTGAGGGTGGGTGAATAGAGGGTAAATGGTGGGCTCACACTTATGTTGCATCTTAGAAGGGACAGGTGAAACCTACTAAATACAGAACACAATTGTTTTCACATAATAAATGTGAAAATCTCATGAAGCTTATGTTGAACAGTTGGATGAAAATATTTCAGATTGTATATGGAGCCCGCACACTGTACCCCATGATTGCACTAATGTACACAGCTATGATTTAATAAATAAAATAAAAAAGTCATGTAAAGAACTAAAATATTTTATAACTTTTAATTTAATTTTTTTTTTTTTTAATTTAAGACCTTACTGATTCTCTTGTTTTGCAGTTGTGCATTAAGTAAATGGCAAAGCTCACCTGGTATCTCTAAAACTTAAAATTATTGAATCCTTCCAAGCCCAACCTGTTATTCACTACCAACACTCCGCTGCTAAAACACGACCATCTCCCCTGCAGGCACAGGGACTATCATGTAAAAGGGAGCATGTGAGATTGTAAGGGCCAATTTTGAAGGATGGAATTAATTCAGACCCTCCAGATTAAGGAAGGGCACACAGAAGCCTAAAAAACTGTTAAATGATAGACTCTACCTTTTCTAGACTGTGTGTTTTTATGCTACATGGGCCAAACATCCATCCCAACCATAAAGAATCCCCTGCTTCCCACAGACTTAGACCTTCTCAGTAATGGAGTTCATGCAAATAGACATGTAACAAAAAGATTCATCACCACCTTAGGACAAACTACAAAAGTGACTGAAAAAAATATTCCTGAAGAACAAAAGTCTCTAAACTCCTTAGCTTAAAATGGTTAATGATGCTTATGTCTCATAAACCAAATAGCTACATGTCTGTGACTAAGCCCAGGAATACAGTAGCTCAACACTTACAGCTAATCCAGTTTTGTATCCTTGCCTTTGACATTTTGTCTTTTACTTTTATGTTGCCTGGAAGGTTTCAAAGGGTTAATGAGTATCTGAGAACCTCAATCCCACCTGGCCTAGAACATTTAATTAGCTGTAAGCCCTTTTGGGTTGCTGAGGGCCTGATGGACCCAGGGCAGGTAGCCACACCACCCCAGTGATCATGGGACACAATAAGTCTTTGGCCATTGATGCTGCCTGTTGCAGATCTTGGCCAAAAGTAGAAAATTATGAAAGAAAATAAAATTTTAGGTCTCCCAACTGAGTTGACCTTCTTATGGTCAAGGAGGCCACCAACATACCTTATAGTTGAATTGTTGACCAAAAGGAAGGAAGTCCGTCATGCCTCATTATGCCCTCTTCCCTTCTTGGAGATATCCTTACTAATTCATTGACAGGCCTAAGGCTACTCAAGACAAATCTGCAGGTCCCCAATTAGCTAACAGATCACTGCAGTCTGGATATACTTGTTATGTCTGGGATGTGTCTGGTGGCTTGTCTCTGATTAACAGACTTGTTTATCTTAAAATATTCCAAGCCTTCATGTCATTAACCAATTATAATTCAAAAAGTCTTTAAACCTACTTATAATGTGTAATCCCT
This sequence comes from Perodicticus potto, assembly GCA_963574655.1. NCBI lineage: Eukaryota > Metazoa > Chordata > Mammalia > Primates > Lorisidae > Perodicticus > Perodicticus potto. The sequence continues at coordinate 1,717 of CAUYRH010058918.1, forward strand.
TGGGAAGCAGTTACAAGTTATAAGTGAGTCTACAGACTTTTTTTGGCCAAACAAATGTGTGCCTTCCATATATTGATTTATGACTTTACATAAAATCCCTGCCTCACTAAAATGTACAAAACCAAACTGTACCCCAACCACAATAATACCATTTTCATGAGGTTTTTTGGGTGAAGCTCTGGATCACGGTTACTCATGTGTGGCTCAGAATAAATTTCTTTAAATTATTTTAAAGAGTTTGATTTCTTCCCTTGACAATGCCATTTGCATCTCTCTCTCTCTTTCTTTCTTTTTTTTTTTTTTGGTAGAGACAGAGGCTCACTTTATCGCCCTCAGTAGAGTGCCCTGGCATCACATACCTCACAGCAACCTCCAACTCCTGGGCTTGGAGTTGGATTCTCTTGCATCAGCCTCCCGAGTAGCTGGGACTAGAGGCACCTGCCACAACCCCTGGCTATTTTTCTGTTTTGCAGTTTGGCCGAGGCCAGGTTTGAACCCACCACCTTCGGTATACGGGGCCGGCACCCTACTCGCTGAGTACCGCCCTGCATATATCTCTTTTTCCTCATTTCCATTAGTCCTTTTATTCACAGAGCTGGTGATCATACAATCACCTTATCATTAGTCACCGCAGAAGTAAATAAATTATTGTCTTCACAAAAGGTTTTGCCCTGTCACCTCACTATTATTGTAAATTTTACTTTTAGGCGCTTGGGTATTAGAATGGGATCTGATGTCCTCTCATGACTATACTGAGTGAAAAATAAAATTACATCACTTATGGTTTAGGATGGTGGCTGAATTTTCATCTAGAGTTTTAGACTCCAAAAAGGCTGAATTAAGTTAACATGAAGTCATAATATCAATAGATGAGTGCTCATCCATTAAACTTCTCATGAGGCTGGAGTGTGAAGATAATGGGTGGGGACATGGCTTATGATGTGGGTTACCAAGTTAGTTCATGTGAAGTGGCATCTTTCTGAGAATTGTGGGATCTGGCCAGCCTCTGAAACAAGCAGGATACACACTGTAGAAAATCACTTCTTCCATGCTGTTACAGTCCGAGGACTCCATGACCAGCACTGTGTTATCTATGCCTATGACAGGACATCATTCATAATTTGTAAATGTCAACAGGAGCCTTATATGTAGCCCTGTGTCCTTTCAGACTTGGTAGACCTGGTCCCTGGAAACCACTCTGCTGCTGGTCAAAAGACCATACTGGCCTGTGAATAGGGAGCTGTGTTCAGAGAGATGGGAACCATTTTCTACTTTGGGCTTCTGTATTTAACCAGCACATAGGCAGAGTCACACCCAGCCTATGTCTATCTGTTTGATTATCACATGACATGCTGGGGTATGTTGGATACTGCTTGATTGTTTGTTTTCTCTAACTAGCCTGCTCCACTTGTGCACAGCACCTACATATCACTCCCTAGCCTTCTCCAGACAAAAACATTGTGCACAGAAATTTATATACAGGTCTTTGTAAGCATATATTGTCTCAAACTGCCTTAATTAGAAACAATTTTCTTGTTCCCTGCTCAGCTGCTAACCTGGTAGCATTTGGACTTCATAATGGGCAATGCAATCCTATGATATGAATGTCAACAGACTGCATGGTCCCAAGGAAACTGTAACAGGAATAATTAAAAACGATAATATAACTTTCTCTAAGGGTTGAGGTTAAAGTTATCTTTTGATCCCTCAGAGAAGGGGTATCTGTCCCACAAAAAATCTGTCCTGAATGCTGAAATAAGGTTCATTTTCCTACTCTCTTAATCTGTGTTGCCTTGTAATTTCCAGAAGTTACGTGTTCAAAAATATTTAATGGGATATTGCAGATACACTAGTAAATTACATGTGAAAATGGGGCTTTCTGGTATATTCAAAGACAGAGACATCTCTTTGACAAGGTGGTTACTGACTTGCAACTGGGGAATCGGGAGTTTCATTAAGAAACAGAAAGAGAAAGAGACTCCCTGAAGCTTTGTGATGTCCCCCTGAGGCAGGTGTACCTGGGGTTGGAAAGGTAAATAGCTACAGAAATCCACTTTGATATTGTCCACTCCACCTTCAATTTGTCTATTTATCTCCAAAGACCAAGGTTTCTTACTTATGTCTTTCTTTTTTATATAAAAATAATACATTTTAGAAATAATTAGTCAGGCATTGTGGCACATACCTGTAAATCCAAGCTCCTTGGGAGGCTGAAGCAGGAGGATCCTTTGAGCCCAGGATTTTGAGGCTGGAGTGAGCAATGATTATACTATTGTACTCTACCTGGGTGACAAAGCAAGATTCTGTCTCATTAAAAATAATAATTTTATTTTGAAATAATTTTATGTTTATATAAAGATGAAAAAAAATACAGTTTAGTGTAACTTTCACCTACCTTCAATGTTAAGATCAAATAACTGAACCTCAGAGTTTCTTGGTATTTTACCAAGTTGTGCAATAATAATATTTTTCTGTTCCAGGACATAATCAAGAATACCACATTATATTTACCATCAGATGTACTACTTATTAGTTGGTGTGTAACAAATTACTACAGAACTTAGTTGTTCAAATCCCCCACACACACATTACTCACAGATTTTCTGTGTGAAAAATCCAGATGTGGATGGTGATCAAGCTGAGGTCTCAACTGAAGGTTCAGCTGGGGGAGATTTCCCTTTCAAGCTTGTGTGATTGACATTAGGAATCAATTCCCTGCCGAGGTCAAGATAAATTCACTGGTGAAACTTTCCAGTCCCTTAAAGAATTGATACCAATACGTCACACATTTTTAAAACAACAACAATGGGGAAGAGATCACTTACCATTTTTTACTATCAGCTAGTTTATCCAGATAGCTCAGTTAGGCCAAAACTTTTCAAGAAAGGAAAATTAAGACCACTATTCCTTCTGAATATAGAGATAAAAATACTCACTGAAATGCTTGCAGAACATATCAGTGACATGAAAAAAGGATTAAACACTATCACCAAGCACATTTACCTCAGGAATATATTTACTCTTCTTCAAAATGATTTTGGTGTTAGTGCATAGCTTACCAGGGGAAGTATGTTGAAGGTGACTATAGTGATATTCAACCATGAAGTAACAGCACTTATTCTTAGATGAGTTCACAAATTTAACTGTCCAATGTTGTATGCATATAAATTCCTTCCCTGTCAGGTGACAAAGTATAGATTCAATAGCCCCTGTCAAGATCTTTCTTTCTAACAGTATTAACCAAAAAGGAAACTAAATGTGTTTTTTGTTGTTGTTTGTTTGGAAATGGTTAATACAATGTTCAGGTAGGGAATCAAAGCAATTACAGTGTAGCACACTGCAGTACCAGCAAGTTTAAGGATGCTAAAGTATAACATAACCTAACAATATTGGTTTGTCACTTGTGAAAAATGACCAGTGCTAATAATGTGAAAGATTAATAAGAGTTTAATAATGAGGAAACTGTAACTCTCTGTATGTAAGCATGTAAAACTGTTTTGTTTTTGAGACAGTCTCATTCTGCTGCTGAGTGGAGTGCCACGGCATGATAGCTCACATCAACCTCAAAATCTTGAGTTTGAGCAACCCTCTTGCCTCAGCTTCCCATGTACCTGGGATGAAAGGCACCCACCACAATACCCAGCTATTTTTAGTAGAGATGGGGTCTTACTCTTTTTCAGATTTATCTCAAACCCCTGAGCTCAGGCAATTCACCTACCACAGTAAATGACTTAAAACTGTTATGTAAATCTAAAATTATTCTAAAATAGAATAGTTTCTTTTGCTTTTTAAAAATTTACTGTCACACCTAATAAATAGAATGGTGTCGCTGTCACCCTGTGTGTGCTTCTCCCCAGTTCCATCCTTGCTTCTAACTTGGTGAAAGGCACTGCTACTCCAAATTCCCTATTTGTCACTCCCTCCTTCTTGTTACCATTATACTTTCTGAGTTTGTATTTCTAAAACAATACAATGTTCAGGTTTTCTTGTTTTGAAAGACACATAAATGTATCTAAATTAATTAATAATCCTAAATTGTAAGAAACCATCAGATAAATCTATGTTGTGATACATTGTACAAAATACTCGATAACTTTTTAAAAAATGCCAAGGTCACACAAAATAAATGAAGACTGAGAACTGGCTTCAGATTAGACTCAACCTGAGGTGGCAGAACCTACGGTGCTTTCCCATGATTTCCACCTTGTAGTATATAAAACTTTGTATTCTAATCTCCTCCTGTGATTTTGTGCAGAAACAGTGACTTGCTTTGATAAAACATAACACAACATGGAGATAGTATGAAAATCAGGTGACTTAGATGATATCTCAAAGTAGTTTTGATTTGCATTTCTCTGATGGTTAAGGATGATGAGCATTTTTTCATGTGTCTATAGGCTGTGTGCCTGTCTTCGTCAGAGAAGTTTCTCTTCAAGTCCCTTAACCCACATCACAAAATCCCAAAACCAGAGATGTTGGCATGGATGTGGAAAACAGGTAACACATCTACATTGCTGGTGGGAATGAAAACTAATACGATCCTTTTGGAAAGATGTTTGAAGAATACTTAGAGATCTAAAAATATACCTGCCATTCAATCCTACAATTCCTCTACTAGGTGTATATCCAGAAGACCAAAAATCACATTATAACAAAGATATTTGTACCAGAATGTTTATTGAAGCCCAATTCATAATTGCTATGTCATGGAAGAAGCCCAAGTGCCCATTGACCCACAAATGGATTAATAAATTGTAGTATATGTACACCATGGAATATTACGCAGCCTTAAATAAAAATGGAGACTTTACCTCTTTCATGTTTACATGGATGGAGCCGGAACATATTCTTCTTAGCAAAGTATCTCAAGAATGGAAGAAAAAAATATCCAATGTACTCAATGAAATCTATAAACTAAATTATAGCTTTCATATGAAAGCTATAAACCAATTATAGCACAAGAATATGGGGAAAGGGGCAAGGGAGGGTAGGGAAGGGGGGTGGAGGGGTGGAGGGAGGGTAATTGGTGGGACCACACCTACAGTGCATCTTAGAAGGGTATAGGTGAAACTTATTAAATGTAGAATATAAATGTCTGAACACAATAAGAAAACGCCATGAAGGCTATGTTAACCAGTTTGATGAAAATATTTCAAATTGTATATAAAACCAGCACATTGTACCCCACGATTGCATTAATGCACACAGCTATGATTTAATAAAAAAAAAAAAAAGGAAAAAAATCAGGTGATTATTTTACATAAGGATGTGATTTCTGTGTTGCTAGCAAAATCTATTCCTCGAAAGTTCTATGAAATCCTCTGCCATGGGACGGAAACCAACGTACCTTAACAGTGTGAAACAAACGGAGGCCCTTGGTCCAACAGCCTGACTTCAACTCGTGTTTCACATACTAATTTAAGCCTGCTTTCAAATAACAGCACTTTCACAGGAACTCTGAATGCCTTATAGTAACAGAACAATCCTAATTCTTCTCTCATGTCCGTGTATAATTCCTGTCACTCATTTCACTTAGCTATGTTAACTTGCACATATGTTATATACATATATACACATATATGCATATTTATGACACATACTTAAACCTATATAATCAAGGACATACTTGTTATTACATTTCACAAGCAGATAATTGTTACATCAATGAAAATAAGAAACATAAACATTTTTATTACTGAGAATATAAACCGAAAAATAAAAAAACAATATGATGCATATGCTTAGAAAGGATCTAAGGTAGAATCCTAAAATGCTCAACATAGACGACATAAGCTAAAAACAGTAGGAAGACTTGGATAGGAAGACAGCACAAAAAGAAGTTAATACCAAATATGGTGGATATTAATTCAACAATATCAATAATAACTTTGAAAGTCCATGTTCCAAAATAAGGAAAAATGACAGTTGATAAGGTGAATTTAAAGACAAAGACACCCAACTATATGTTTTCTACATGAAATTTCATTTAATTTTAAAATATAAGGTGGCCATAAATTTTTTTAAATAGTTACAACTATTTAAATTGCACAAGAACTTTGTGGCTATCCTGTAAACATGGGTAAGAAGTGAATATAGACAGCAAATATAACATGCTACTGTGAATCTAGGACCTGTGTTAACTTTCTACAGAGCAGACTTTGAAGAAGTAACTGACCAGGCATAAGAAAATACTTAAGATTCAATACAAAAAAAAAAAAAATTTGTAAAAAAATAAAAAAGAAAATACTTAATAAAAGGGTCAATTTTTCAAGAAGATATGACTATACTTGACACATACAATGTCAAACAATTGTGTGTCAAACCACGTGACAGAGAAACTGACAGAACTGAAGGAAGAAACAGATGAGTTATCTACTACCAGTGGAGACTGAAACACCTTTGTTTGGAAAGGACAGTATGTAAAAAATCAATAAGGACATAAATGAACTTAATAAAACAATTGACAAAATGAAGAAAATTTTCATATTTATATAACTTAATCCAACAACGGGCATGACAAATATACTTCTCTAGCCCCTATGGGCCCATCCTCAAAATAAGCCAAAAGATAGACATGAAAACAGAACTTACCAAATTTAAAAGAATAGAAATCTTATAAGCATCTAGGTATCTGAGGGTGTGGAAGGCTATCTGTGTGTGTGTGCATGAGTGTGTACATCATAAAACAATGCCATCTAAATGTTAAGTAAATAAAATAACAGAACTCAGTAACACGATGATGACTGAAATATCCCTTAATATATGAAAATTAAATGACATATTTCTAAACACAATATGGCCCAAATAAGGAATCTCAAAATATATTTTAAAATATTTTGAACTAAATGATGATGCAAAGAGAACTTATAAAAATGTGTGGACGTATACCACAATTTATTAATCCATTCATGGGTTGATGGGCACTTGGGCTTCTTCCATGACTTTGCAATTATGAATTGAGCTGCAATAAACATTCTGTTACACATATATTTGTTATAATATATGTGATTCTTGGTCTTCTGGATATATACCTAGTAGAGGAATTGTAAGATTGAATGGAAGGTCTATTTTTAGATCCCTTAGTGTTCTCCAAACATCATGGAATATTATGCAGCCTTAAAGAAAGGGAAAGATGGAGACTTTACCTCTTTCATGATTACATGGATGGAGCTGGAACATATTCTTCTTAGCAAAGTATCTCAAAAATGGAAGAAAAAGTCTCTGATGTACTCAGCCCTACTATGAAACCAATTGATAGCTTTCATATAAAAACTATAATCTAATTATAGCCCAAGAAGAAGGGGAAAGGGAGAGGGAGAGGAGGGGAGGATGGAGGATGAGTGGCGGAGGGGAGGGTAATTGGTGGACCACATCTGTGGTGCATCTTACAAGGGTACATGTGAAATTTACTAAGTGTAGAATATAAATGTCTTAACACAATAAATAAGAAAATACAGTGAAGGCTATGTTAACCAGTTTGATGAAAATATTTCGAATTGTATATAAAACCAGCACATTGTACCCCATGATTGCCTTAATTTACACAGCTATGATTTAATAAAAAAAATAAAAATAAAAATCTATGGATGTAATAAAAGAAGACCTTAGAGGGAAATCTATAAATTCCTACCTTAGGGAAGGGAAATAAGAAGAGAAATTAAAATTAAAGTGAGCAGGAGGAAGCACCTATTATCATGAAAACATTAAAACCAAAGTAAAAATAAAGCATGGATGTTTCAAAGGAATATTCACACTTAATAGTTTCTACATCATAGAAGTATCCAAAATAGGGAACAAAACACAACCATCCTAACACATGACCTGCTTACCTTCATGCAGAGGTGACTCCCCTCCTAAAGAGGAGACACTAATTTTCCAAAAAACATAGTCAAAGACATACTAAATTCGAGTAATTTGATTAGTACGTCTTTGATCAGTCAAAGACAAAATAAGTTTGGGTTACTGTTTCTTTTTTATACTATGTTGGGAAGTATAATTAATTCACATACTAAATTTTGGTAATTGTGTTTCATTTACTATGTATGGAAATATAATTAATTCACTAATAAGTAGGTTATGAATATAATTATGAATATAATTTATAAGAGAAGGTGGAAGAAAGAATAAATCTATGCAATACATGTCACAATATGACAGGTCTGAGAAAATATGAGGTTTGTATAATAATAATAAGGAACACATCAAAGGACATGCAGTCACAGGTTGTGAACACAAGCACAACGATGAAAATTCCCCACTGGATCTAGGTCCAGCCCCCGCATGGCCAACTCTTCCTGCTCCTGCCCTCCTCACACATAACTAATGCCAGGGAACCTCCCAATCCACTGCCCTCTTCTCATGCCCTGGCCTGTGCCACAGACACACTCTTTCTTCTTCTCTTTCCCTCTCTGTTCCTCACTCTCTAGGGATCTTCTCAATGTCCCTCCTCCTGGACGACTTCCTTGTCCATCCCATTCTGGGTCTGAGGCCTGTCCTCTGGGTTCTCAAGGGCAGCTCTTCCACCTATAGTTTTGATTTCTGTTAAATTTTCTAACTTTCCACTGAAAGGAAACATCAGAGAACACAAAAACTTTGCCTTTGTGGTTCTGCTATGAGCCCTACACTTGTGATGGGCTTTTTTTTTTTTTTCCCTTTCTTTTTTTTATTTTTTATTTTTTATTTTTATTATTTTTTATTGAGTCATAGCTGTGTACAATAATTCAGTCATGGGGTACAGTGTGTGGGCTTCACATACAATTGGAGATATTTTTATCAACCTGATTGATATAACATTCATGATATGTGATGGGCTTTTCTGTATCTTTTCATGCAACAGAATGTGATGTTGAGAGCAGCAAAGAAGATGATACATTATATTAAATTTCACTAATAAAATGATTTCCCCAACTCCTTTACCTATGCTTTTCCTACTTCCCAATAAATTCCATATTTCTTTCAATCTGAAGAGGATTTGTACTTGAAGGTTAGCATTTTTTTTTTCTTGTTTGTTTTTGTTCCTTTTGCCCCATGTGTCCCCAGGACAGGATATGAGCCCTGAGTCCCTCAGCCTCTTCTGCAGCCCCCCATTCTCCACTCACTACAGATTCTCCAATGGGCCCCCTGCTCCTGCCTCACCTGTATTTCTTGTGTCCTTCTGAAGAATTTGTTCCCTCTTAGACCAAGTAAAGACTTCTTGTTCTCCAAGTTTCTGCTCTATTAACATGGCTCCTAGTAAATATTTTCAAATCCTACTATTAATAGTTAGTTACCATATTTAACCTATCTTTCTCTGTTTTATTTTCAAATGTTATCACAATCTCTGTAAGCCTTGTGTTAGCCAGCACGTGGTTTTAATTCTCTGAGCAAGGATGCACATATCTTAAAATTTTCTGTTGTCACCATCTGGTTATATCACCTACATCAAAACTTGCAGAATGGATGTGACCAGGAAAGATGCAAATTCAACTTCTTGTATCAAAAAAGGTGACTTTTCTGTATCTTTTCATGCAACAGAATGTGATGTCTAGATATTTATTTTTCTGGGTCAAAACTAAAGTTAGAACTTTAGAATAAATTAATTTACAAATCATAGCAATATGATTTTATGTCTATGTGTATAAAATGTGTGCTTTTAAATTGTACAAAGTCTTTTTCAGTAAGTGTAGATAAGTCTATTATATAGACAATAGTTTAATTAACAGGTATATTTTCTTTTAGATCCTTCCTACATTTCTAATTTAGTTTTGTTACATGACCCAACAAAATTCCTACAGATACTGTGTATTTTCATCTTCCCTATGGTGCAACAAATACCAATTACAGAGATGTCTCCTTAATCTGTGTTACCCACAGAGTTCCTTATTTACCTTACTATTGCTGATTAAATTCATACAGAAATGATGTAATTATTGCATGAATAAAAATATGATTCTGCATAAAAATTACTATGGATTGGACACACTTTACCATGTACAAACCAAAATAAATGGGCATATTATATGGCACAATGGTTTACAGGATAGAATACACTTACAATGAAGGACAGGGTTATCTAAGGGATATGAGACAGTGCTGTGACCCCTAAATTGCCTCAGGTTATTACTGCTTTGTGAGAGTTTCCAGGCTGTGGTGTTTCATGGACTGTGGAAAACACTCTCAGCTGAGGAGACAAAACTGAGAGTCTTAATTACAAGGTGACTGAATTGTGTTCTATAATTCCTCATGTCCAATGGAAGAAAAGATGAGAACATTCATGACAGCACCCATACAGACTAGGCTATGGCACCTTTACTGAGCTATAATTTACAGTAGAACAGGACCAATACAGAAAAAAAAAGGTAAAGACACAAAGAAAATCATTTGAATGGACTTGGTCTTCAACCCTTTCATCTGATTCCTAATTTCAAAGAGACAGTAATTTATATGACAGAGTGGTTCTGTCAACCCCAGAATATGGGATCACCCCTTAGAGATGAAGTAAACTACACATACAAGTAGATTGAGAAGCCAGCAGAGACACCAACTTGCCTTTGCTATGTTATTTCCCACATATGGTTGACAACCACTAGATTATGAAATAATATAATGAGACCTTTCTATTTATAAGAGTACAATGCAATTATTATCAGCAGAAGAAAGAAAAAAGCCCTTTACCTCCAGGTTCCCTTAAATTTGAGGAAACACTTTGTCTTTGATCGCCACTTCATAAATGCCACAGTCTATATACTAGTTTGTGGGCAGATGTGGTTGTTCTTTCCTTGTGGGGAAATGAAATTACATTTGTGCCAAGACATAATATAATAAATGAGGAGTCCTTTTGTTTATTTAAACAAGGACTTGGCACTGAAGCTCCCTGTATGTAGTAATGCAGCCCAGAGACCCCGACTGAAGCCGTAACAGGCAAAACAAATGCTCACCTCTTAATTTGGAGTAAAAATCCCCATACAATACCGTGCCCTTGCAATGCAGGTTCCTTACTTCTCATAAACACTAGACAAATGTCCTCCAAGTGGCTCCTGGAATAGTGCTGATCCTATTTGATCAAGCATTTCCTCATCTATCTGGTAGACATATCAGAGTCTAATAAACTCAGAGACTCACACGGAGGAAATGCTTTGTCCTCAGGAGAACGTGTTTTTCACAGCAGTGACATGTGGGCCTTAGGGACCTCCTTGTTATATGCCCTAAATAAGTACTAGGCTACTTTTGGGATTCCTACTAAACGGTGTCTGAAAATGGTGCTTTTTTTGATATGTGAGAAGAAGCTCGTCTCTTTGAAGAAGTAATCACTGACACTTAAACGGGGTACTGGAGTGGGATGTATGATGGGGAAGAAGGAGGAGGGTAAGAATCCCTGGAACTTGAAGGGATCTTCCTGGAGAAGACGCACATGTGGCTGAAGTGGTGAAAAATAAAGGAAAGTACTTTGTTGTGCTCTCCCTACATGCCCATCCTTTTCTCAATCCCAAAGTTTTTGCTCTTTTTTGTTTTGACCAAACATTTAGTATTTACAAAAGATATTTTTTATTGTTGGGGATTCATTGAGGGTACAAGAAACCAGGTAAAAGATATTTTTTTTATTTAAAATAATTTTAGGTATGCAGAAAGATGTAGCCAAAGTACAGAGAATTTTATATGTCCTTCAGTTATATGGAATGGAACATCTTATATAATTAAAATTTATACATAAACACTAAAAATTGTGATACAAAATTAGTAACTAAAATACAAACTTTCTTCATATTTATTAGGTTTAGCCATTTCTATGTTCAAATATCTAATCCAGGACACCTATTACATTTACCATCAAGTGTAGCCCTTATTTATTGCTGTATAAGAAGTTACCAGAGAGTTTAGTGTGGTTCAAAGTCATGGGCCACATTACTCACAGTTTCTTTGGGTCAGGAATCCAGGCAGATGACAGCCAGCCCAAAGTCTCAATTGACGGTTCTGCTGGGGAAGGATCCACTTCCAACTTCAAATGATTGTCGTTAGGATTCAATCCCTGTGTAATTCAATTAGACTTCACTGGCAAATTATTCCAAACATTTAAACAATTAATACACATCTATCATAAATGCTGCGTAAAAGTTGAAAATGACAACAAGAAAATGGAGCAGGATCCCAGTATATACTATGGTTATTACATATCTTCCTATGACAACTAGACCCACATGTGAAGGAAGGAAACTTAAGACTAATATATTTTATGAGTGTAGAGGAAAAACCCTCAAGAAAATATGAGCCAAAAATTCAGCAAATGTAAAAAGGATTATACACTATAAACAAGGGTATGTATTTCAAGAATTTAAATTTGACTCAACATTAAGAAAAAAAATTAGTACCATGTCCTATATTAATAACATAAAGAACAAAAAATACAATCGTCTCAAAAGATGCAGGAAATACACATGACCAATTCCCCCCATGAGTGTTAATTAATTTGCAGCAACTTAATCCTAGAGGGGAACTTTCTATACTTTAAAGATATCCACCAAAACCTCAAATACCATCATAAGTTACCAGAAAGGCTCTATAACTTTTCTAAAGTTATAAATAAGACAAGGATGTCCACTTTTGCCAATGTACTGAATTCTGTATTGGAAAATGTAGATGGGGCAATTTTTCTAGAAAGTATAAAGCTTAATACTTGTAAGTGTACAATACTTTCCACATTTGATGGTATGTAATGTAATTTGATGAGATGTAATGTAATCTCTAAAAAATCTGAGCATACTTTTTTCTAATTCAGCAAGATTATTCTAAAATTCACATATAATGATAACACAGCCAAACTGTTTTGTTGAAGAAAAGAACAAAGCTCACAAAGTAGACTCATATATTCTAATTTCAATAGTTACTACTAAGTAATCACAATTAAAATTTGTGGTAGTAGTATAAAGATAGATAGACATACCTAAAGATAGGTCAAAAGAATAGAATAGAATTATATAACGTGTGTGTATGTGTCTGTGTGTATTTTGGTCAAATGATTTTACAAGTTGCCAAGTTGATTCAATATAGAAAATTACTTATCACTAAATGGTGCTAGAATAAGTGGCCATCCACAAGCAACTTGCTCCTTTTTCACATAATATACATAATTGACTCAAAATGATTATGTATCCAAATACACACGAAAGAGCTGAATGATCCAAATCCATACAAGAGAAGATAAGAATATATCTTTGTGGTATTAGGTTAAAAAATGATTTCTAAGATATGACCCTAAATCACAAAGAAATGATAAAAATAGATATATCAAAATGCATCAGAATTATTTTTTTTCAAAACAGAACTGATTTTTTTTTATTAAGTCATATATACATAGATTATGAATACATTTATGCCTTTGTGGGATTCAATGTGTTGATTAATTTTTTTGTGATTCCAAGTAAACAACCAAAATTGAAAAGATAATGCTCCAAAATAGGAGAAAACTTTGCAATGATATCACTGAAAAAAGTCTATTATCTAGAAAACAAAAAATGTTTTTCAACTAAAAATAGAGACAAATATCTTAATCAAAAAATTGAACTTATTTGAATAGCCATTTCACATAGCACTATTTAATTGTACTATGAGGTCTAACATCATTTTTCATTAGGGCAATTCGAAGCTAAAAAACTAGAAAATATAATTCACTAATCTAAAAGTCATATTGATAAAAATTTGAACAATCAAATTTTTAAAAAGCAAAATACTATGTAATTCTATTAATGTGTACCTGTGGAAAGACTAAAGGTGTATTCTTTTAGTCTACAACACATTTAGCGTTTTACCAGAGCCTTGGGAGAGAGGAAGGTCAAACTGGTGAAGATGGCAGGTTTCTTCTAGACATGAAAATTATTTCATATCATAATGCAATGGGTGGATATATAATGGTTTTCTAAGGATTATAGGATATTATAAAATGAAGAATGAACTTAAAAGTATGTTAATTAAAAGCCTTATTCAATTGGTAAGGGGATACTAGGGAGGATTGCAGACAAAATAATATAACAAAGAATGAAATAAGCTCTTTGTATGGAGGTGGAAAAAAGGGGTTGCGCTAAAACTCTTAGGAAATAGGATGAGATGCTCAGTCTAATGAGAAAAGAAATTAACATAAGCATATTACTTTAGTTGGTAAAGTAGTTTCTCCTGGGAATATAAATATCCAGTTCTGAAGCCACTATACACGCATGTTGGACAGCTTCCTCACTGTTAAAGTTGGAAGATACCCACAAATAAGTGGGATGGGGTAGTGACTGATGTGGCCCTGCCTTAAATCATGTGCTGCTGGAGTAGAAGAATTCATACTGAATTTAATACAGATATACAGACATATATTAAATATTTGTACGTGTATGTATATACACGAGTCAGTACATTACAAATCCATTTCTTTATTCTGTCAGCTGACAAGGACTTGAAAACAAATGCCCTGGGAGAAATGTGCAGTACACCTGGTGCCCAGAGTTTTGTCACTCACTCTATTTTTCAATGAGAAGAACCAGGGCTCTGACAAAGAAATGACGAATAGTAAGCTTTGGAAGGGAATAAACTAGTTAGCCTGCAGCACCTCATGGTTACAAAACAAACAAAAATGCCCACTGACAAGGCAACCTGTCAATCAATAATAACATCAAATCCTAATTATGGGTGTTTCCAAAATGACAAGAGGATCTAACTGAAAATCCTTCCAGTAAACAACACTGGAACAATATTAGCAATAAAGTAAAGCAAGCAATACTGGAAAAGTATAAAATAAACATCCATATTTGAGTATGGATATAAATAATATCATAAATGTACATTAATAATAGGTGAAGGAAAACAGACACATGTTCATGGTGAAGTTTTCAAATAGTTTTTATAAATACTCTACACATAAACAGTGCAGTATCAATCCCCACTTCTTAAGTGTGTATTGTGTATAGTGACATTTTTTTTCTAAATATAAAAATGGATGGGAAAAAAAAGAGTAATTTCACAGAGAAGAAATGCGATGGCATGGCACCCGTAGCTCAGTGGTAGGGGGCCAGCCACATACACTGAGGATGGTGGGGTCGAACCCCGGACCAGCTAAAACAACAATGACGACTGCAACAAAAAAAATAGCCGGGCATTGTGGTGGGTGTCTGTAGCGTCAGCCACTTGGGAGGCTGAGGCAAGAGAATCACTTATGCCCAAGAGATTGAGGTTGCTGTGAGCTGTGACTCCTCAGCACTCTAACCGGGGCAACAGCTTGAGACTCTGTCTCAAAAAAGAAAAAGGAAAGAGAGGGAAGGAAAGGAAGGAAACGTAAAGAAAAGAAAAGAGAAAATGAAAGAAAGAAATGTGATGAAAAATCCCCCTCCCAGGTGACCAAGTTAACATCAACAGTGATAACTTCTTTATATCCTGATACAATGTGATAAGTGTGGAACTTTAACTCTGAGATCTTCATCCCCTGAAGCCCACAATTCCAGTCTTTTGAGGGAAACATCAGAGTAACCCCAATATTGTCTAGAGCAAGAATACTGAGAAACTGCCACAGTCAAGAACTTAGGGAGACACATCTGAAGTGATGAGATGTTCCGAGGAAATGCTGGAAGAGAAAGGGAATGTGAACTGAAAACTAGGGAAACAGACCGTGGATAGTATTTAATGATCATGTAAAACTGTGGCTGGCTAGTTGTTACTAACATTCCCGCTAATGTAAGAGGTTAATAAAAAGGGACACAGTGTGTGGGTTATATGGAAACTCTCTACCACATTATAAGCTGTTCTGGAAAATTGAAATTACTTTTTTTTTTTTTTTGCAGTTTTTGGCCAGGGCCAGGTCTGAATCCACCACCTCTGGTATACGGGGCTGGCGCCCTACTCCTTTGAGCCACAGGCACCGCCCTGAAATTACTCTTAAAAACACTCTGCTTTTTTTTTAATGTCATTGCCAAACTCAAAAAAAAAAAAAAATCATTAGCAATATTGTTAGGGTTCCTTCAGTGTATCTCCTTAATTTCATAGAATTCCTAAACATTGAATTTAACTGTTACTGTATTACCCTTTGTCAATCCCAATATTTTATATTTTTTCTATCTACATTTGTATTTGTAAATACTATATTGTATAGTATTTTGTGTTCAAACTTACATGAATGTGTTTAATTTATCCACGGACTAATCCAATCAGTAAGGACACAGCTGAACTAAAAAGTAACACCAGTGAAACATATGACTGACGTCTACAAATCACTTCGACCTACACCTGCAGATTACCCATTCTTAAATTCATATGCAACCTTCACAAAAGAAGGCCATATTCGTTCCTTGAAACATAACATACAAAATAGAACAATAGATATGACTTGCTTTCAGATCACAATGGAATTAAATTAGAAATCAAAAGATAACTGAAAAGATAACTAGAATGTTCCAAAATACATGGGAATTAAACAACCCACTTCTAAATAACATTGGGGGGGCATCTCCAGCTGACTTTTGTAACCTATAAATTGTAACACAATCATTGTCAATAAAATCACATCGGGAAATGCTTAACCCATGAATCATTCACAAACAAGACACTAGACTAACTACTGCTCTGCGTATAATATAAATGGACACGTGTGACAGAAAGAATGAGGTTGAAACATACGTTACATCCTGAACAACGCGAAGGTCTCACGAGGGCTGTAGGAGAAA
>CAUYRH010058919.1:0-34718 GCA_963574655.1 Perodicticus potto
GGGTTCAAACCCGGCCCCGGCCAAACTGCATCAAAAAATAGCCGGGCGTTGTGGCGGGTGCCTGTAGTCCCAGCTACTCGGGAGGCTGAGGCAAGAGAATCACCTAAGCCCAGAAGCTGGAGGTTGCTGTGAGCTGTGTGACGCCATGGCACTCTACTGAGGGCGACAAAGTAAGACTCTGTCTCTACAAGATAAAAAAAAAAAAAAAAAAACGAAAAAGTGCTACATACCTCATTGCTGACTGTCACTGTGGCCACCTTTGAAGCACTCGCCTTGGGAAGCCACAAACTGATGCCAGTGCCTACTCCATCCTTCAGAGAAATTTTGGAACACTTTTTCTGGAATGGGCATCAGAGCTGTTGTTGTATTAGCCTTGATGTCCTGTATGTTATCAAACTATCTTCCTTTCATATTTTGTTCATCTTTGGATAAAGAAGAAAGTCATTGGGGGCAAGATCAGGGGAGTAGGGAGGGTGATTCAATACAGTTATTTGTTTACTGGCTAAAATCTCCCTCATAGATAGTGCCACATGAGCTGGTGCATTGTCATGATGCAAGAGCCCATTTTTGCACACACGTTTCCCGTGCCAAGATTTTCAGTTAAGATTTTCCTATTTCTCTGTCCTCATTCACTTGGTCTGTTATGCTTCTATACAGTCAGCTGACGAATTTGACACACAATTCAACATTTTGCAATGTTTCCATCAGTTCTGCATCTGGTGGCAAGTGTGTGAACTTAATTCACATATATTGTAGCTTTGCATACCTAATAATATAGCCTCAATATACATGAAGCAAAAATTTATAAAATTGCTATGAGAAATGAGAAATCCACAACCACTGTGTAAGAGTTTTAATACTCCTGTCTATAATTGATAATTCAAGTGTAAAAATTATTTGGGTTTATTTTGTGGGGAATTGGTAAGCATAAATTGAAAAACAGATATGTAAGTGTAAAGATATTTAAGTTTTGTCCAATTCTGGGACCAGTACACTGGCTTAGTCTATGGGATATTTATTTAGACACAGGCTAAAACCTTTTCTCATCAACTGAAAAATAGCAAAACTCCTGAAAATAGAAAATGAAAAATAAGAAAATAGAGATTCCAAAGGGGGAGAAGGTAAATATATAGACTGGCACACAAGGGCATGATTTGGGGTTTAGTATTATAATGCCTCAAGGGTAAGGATGGGGCATGCTTTGAAATAAACATTTTAATTTCAAGTGCAAAATACTTAATTGTGCATGAAAATAAGCTCTTTAAATAGGAGCTGTAGCTAATGACCAGAGGATGATTTCGTGTAGACATAGGATAGGGTGGGAGGGAAAGGGCTTGGCCCTAATTTGGTTGTTTTAGCAATGCATTTCCATACTTTGTTTGTTGTATTTTATAATTGAAAATAGCAGATAGCAATACATGAAGAATAGTTCATAAAATTTTTCATGATCAAAATATCAATTCATCAAATAAGAGAATTCTACTTGTATCATGTTTTAGTTCAAATTCAAAATGGTATAGCCCAGCTGTAGCATAATTCCTGACAGATACAAGTCACTCAATAAATGTCAAATGAAGGAACTAGGGAACCAAAAGTCTGAACCATATAAGTTTTGCCTTCTAACTTAATAATATGTAGTATATATTTGTTAAATAAGATATTTTACGCCATAGTATTTATCAATAAAGACACTAAAACGAATACAGCGATTACCTTTTTTGTCACAGAACTGTGTATAGTTATTGCATTCTTGTTCTTCCTTTCTAAATTTTATAAGATTTCCACCCTGAATTTTTTGGTCCATAATTCACTGTTACAGAAATATTTTCCCAAGAAGTGGGAAAGAGTAACACAGTTGCCAGCAGAGTTAAGTTCTGAAGTCTATGCATCATAGATCAGTATACAGACACAAAACAACATGGAAAGAAGATAAGACAGATTGCAGGCTGGGAAAGCTTGATTGGTATAACCTGTTTTACACATAATATATTCACATATTTAATTACAGAATTTTGTGATCAATCAGGTAGGTCTGCTAAACCATGGAAACATAAATATCCTCAGAGGTTAGTAGTCCCATCCTAGTAATGTCTCCAAAAAATAATTTTAGCAATTAGGCTTCCCGTTTTTCTTAGAATTCTCCTTTTTTTTTTTTTGCAAATTTGGCCAGGGCTGGGTTTGAACCCGCCACCTCCAACATATGGAGCCGGTGCCCTCCTCCTTTGAGCCACAGGCACCGCCCTTGAATTCTCCTTTCTATGATGCTATTAGCAGCTAACTCCACTCAGCCACTTACTCTGGGCCAGTCACAGTTTCAGACATTTTCCATCATTAAGGTACACACGCCTCATTAGAATGTGGTGAGGACGACTATCCTTGTCCTTATTTTACGGAGAAGGGCACTAATTTTGTGATCTGAAAGCTCACGCAGTTACTAAGAACAGGAGCCAGGATTCGATCAGCACCTGTGCTGTTAGCCACCACCCTGTCATTCATTCGTTCATTCAGTAAGTCTGTGCCAAACACTCGCAGACGTGCCAGGCACAGTGCTAGAAACCCAGTGGAGCTAAAAACAAAACCAAACCCCCCAAAAACGTGCTGTCTGCACTGTGGAAGCTTGCAGTCACGAGGACAAAAAGCAATAAAGAAAGATAGAAGTATAAGTTGAGGCAAGTGTAAGGAAATTACAGAGGGCTCTGGCATATGTGGTGGGGGCCCTTTCTTAGATAAAAAGAGAGTGATAATTAAGTGGAGAATGGGGGAAGAATGGACTGGGCTTGGAAAGAACATGGCAAAGTGTTTCTTATTCCTTTGACAAGATCTCATAGGAAGATGAATATATGTGCTGTGGGTCAATGCCATAAAAAATACATTTTTCTGTGGCCCCTTCTTCTGACTTCCTATTTACTAAAATATTAGTATAAATTGGCTTCACAGATAACTTGACAATAAGAGAAAGTGCACCAATAACGTAGACCTTTAGGATCTTATGCTGAGAGTCCTTCCCCCTTGTAAATTAATAAATTGACCCTTAGAATGAATGGTCGGTACATGTTCTTCTTGTTACCAAGTTCATCAGCTTCAGACCTCAAGCCTTCAAAGCAGAAGACCAGATCCTCAAATAGAATGGCTTAGATTCAAAGTTGAGTGCCTGCCCAAATCCAACCTGCCTTTTCTTTGATCATTCAAATGCTTATCTCTGCTCTCTCTCACTGGTGAAGTTTTATAAATATGCTATATCTGATAAAGTGGGGAAAAAAGACAAATGCTTAAAAAAAAAGAATACATTTAATAGCATACAATCCATGATTATTCTGATTAGTTTTGCTGAAAAGAGAGTCCATCTGGGAGAGCGTCTGAATGAAAATCATGTTTTGAATATTTAGGGAATAAAACAGACACCGCGTTGTCTCAGCAGTCATGCGCCGAGTGAGTAATGCTGGTATTCTTTTACAAGATTGTTTTAGTATAAAACTGTAGTAAACGGTGCTGGTAAGTGTTTCCCCACTACAAGCATGGAAACGAGACTTACTCATAATATTTATTTCTTCTCCCGAGTGCCTCTGCAGACCTGAAACATCTGAACTAACAAAAGGCCTCCAATTTATAATAGAACACAGCTGCGCTGAGCATTGCGTGCGGGCATATACGTGTGCGCATGACGGGAGGGGATTTCCTTGTATTTATTCATTTATGTGCCCTCTGGAGAAGGGACAAGTTCAGTACAACTGGAATTCTAAGTGGGCATTTGTTATATGTAAAAAGTTGGCTCAGGTCTAAAGTCTCTTCCAGGGAGCATGCAGCTGAGAGCTACAAAAGACAAGATTGTATATTGTTTAGGAATAGTGATGCTAATGGGTAGCGTTCGCTCAGTGAACAATAAGTTTTTCTACCAATGCAGAACAGTGTATTTATTAACAAGAAGTGGGAATGACACAGAAAACCATTATCAAAAGATATGTTTCTATAGTTGTTCTCTATTCGTAATTATTTACGGTCTCTGAGTTCACCTCCAAAACATGGACTAGGCTTTTAACAAAGCAGAAAAAAAAGCTATCAACTCTGTACTCAGTTCTTTCCCTACCCTTCACTTTCGTCCTCAGATGGGTCAAACAAAGCACAAAAGATCTGAGACATTACCAATTTAGTAAAAATCTAGAGGTTCTGAAGAACACTTTTCTTTCTGTCTTTCCTGTTGATTTTCTGAGCCTGTTTATTCATTTAACTTACTGAACTTGACCATAGGGACACAGGAATGGGTAAGTCTCTATCAGGGAACTGACAGTCTGCTGGGGAGATGAGTGACTGTATCAACATTCATGAGAGAATGCAGTAAAGTGGTAGAGAGGCGTGTTTAGAGCACTCGAGGGAACAGAATGTGGGCCCTTAAAGTGATGCAGTGGTGAGGGCAGTCTGAGATGACCCCCCCCCCCCCGGAGGGGTAGCATTTTAGCTGACTAGTTGTTCACCATGGAGATGTGAGGCCAGGAAAGAAGGAGAGCTCTCAGGAAACAGCCTCCACAAGCTATGGAGAAAGGAGAAGAACATGCTATTTTTCCTCTTACCTAATTTGTTTTAGTCTTGTACTTTTCTGTGAATGCCAAGAGAAAATAATGAGAGACAAGGATGCATAGGAAGAGGTGAAATAAAACATGCAAAGGACAAATGGGAATCACTTTGCCTTCTGGGAGAACGTGGCTACTTAGCAATAGCTATTGAGCATTTTCTTCTCTAGTAACTAGTGAAATCGCTCAGAAAATGGTGCAACAACTACGTTCACACAGGAACGCAGGGAACCCTCCAAAATGCTAGCGTTTCTGTGGCTTACAGGACAGTCTTAAAGAAGACTGATCAGGACTGACTTGCAAATCACTTGCCTTAGGAAGGAGAACATTTCAAAAATTAAGACGAAATTCTGAATTTCATAAATGTCCTGAGTTTCTATAGCTTAGGACTTGAGTTAGAAATGGGCCATCCAATCATGGGAAAATCCTCTTCCACGTGGGCATCTGGCAGCAGCTGCTCCCCAGACTTCAATGCTGTCATTGTCTAGGGCAGTCTAATGGGACTGGAGTAGCTATCCTGAGAGAGGAGAGCCATCAATGGCGTTAGCAAGTCCCAGGCTGCTGGCAAGGGTGACACTCACTGGAAAACGCTTGTCAAGGCCTAGGCCACTAACCAATCGTTCAGAGTGCTAAAACTGGGGTCCATGGAGGTGCGGAATGGTCCCCTGCCAGAAGTGCATTTACACCAGGTTCCCACGAATGGAGTCCCACTGCACACGGTGTGGCACCTGGAATAACACACGTGGGTTTTGAGAGGCACAGAAGAGAAACCCCAGAAAGGAGATACAGCAGCCAGGACTGCCCCTTGTCCCAGATCACTCGACACTCATTGTGGGCTACTGGACTTAGGAGCTAGCAGGTGGACTTCACCATGAAGAGTCCCGTGAAGTATGGGAAACATAAGGAGGCCCAAGCACCGCACCCTCGTTCTGGGGAAACAGACTAGTCCTTACCAGAAGAGTGAGTAAACAGAAGAGATTCTTCCACAAAGGGAGGGGAACAGATCTTAAGAGATATATTTAAAAACAAAGGAACAAAATGTATTATGTAAGTGGTCAATACTCAACACGTTAAAATTTCGGGTATAGTATATACAGTCTATGTTTGTGTGTGTTTATGTAATTATTGTTATTATTCTTACTATTCAACATGCAGATCTGCTCCCCTCCAATACTCAGGGGCTTGCTAAGAAGTCAAGGAGCTGAAGGGTCCAGATCTTCTTCATCTTGTGGACATAGCCAGGTGGGCACATAGCCAGGACTTGAGTCTTGAGTGAGGTGATCAAAAGCGAACAGTCCCTTGAGACCTCCTCACTCTCAGGGTGCCTGGCAGCCACAGAGGCTGGGGCAGCAGGGCTGGTGACCACATGTCATCAGAGCTCAGTTGCTCCTGGGCCACAACTCTGACTATACTGTGGTGCCTCTTAACGTTCCTTCGTCTTGACCCGTTTTTTGAGTTTGATTTTCCAGGCTTCCTAGAGATTCCATGAGCTTCACAAAAGTCTTCTAGTGATTCCTTTGCAGTCTACATTAGGCAGCATTGGTATTCATTCGTGGCATTTGATACAAGAGCAAAGACTTTTTTTTTTTTTTTTTCAAAAAAAGCTGTTCTTGATGAAGAAGTACATCTGTACTGTCTCATGGGTATTTAGAGTTTTCACAAATACAAAAACGTGACATTTTCTTGTCATAACCCGTTAAGGGTTGCTGCTGGGGTCTTCCCCAAATGACATCCTAGCAGTTGGTGCCCTGTGTGTTACTCCTGCCTGTGTCCTGTTCTCCCAACCTGATCTCTTGATCACAGCCACTCTCCCAACATACTTCTTCACATTGACCACCTTCTGCAGTCTAACTCAGGGATAGATTCCTTGTACCTGGCTGAAAACCCTGATTCCAGCTATTTTCATCACTGACTTCAATGCCAGAGCCTGCGCTCTACATCACAGCTGAATCAGTTTAAAAACGTGACCAAATTAATCAACATGGCACAAGCCAGTCCAAATCCTATTGTTGAATATTAGCCAGTTGTTTCCCTCACCCATGGGCGCCCTAAAAGCTTCATCGAGACCTTCTGATGGCTCAAAGAGAGACACGCCTGATTTATGATTTCTTGATAGCACTTTACATTTTATTGAGACTTGGAGATAATTCTAGACATGTCCGTCAAGCAAGCTGCTTGCAAGTCTTTCTTCTCAGCTGTTCCTGGTGCCAGATTGTCTAACAAATAGAGGCATAAACAGATGTAATATGTGACTTGTGGAGACCATTCTCTGTCGTGCAACAGGCCAGCTGGTGGCATGACCCCCAGTGGAGCCCACAGCCTGACTCACAGGCCTCTCCTCATAAACACGAGCAGTGCTTGACTATCACACAAATAAAATGGTGAAAGTTAGCTATAAAAAATTAATTTAAATAGTTGCTTACAAACTTGATGGAAAAGGGAAAAATTGAGATATTAAGACATCTTAATGGAAAAATTAAGATATTTTATATTATAACAAGCATTCACATAATCAGATCTTCCCAAGTAGAACTATTTTTTACTTGATTAAAAAAATAAATGGCAATGATAATTTCATAAATAAAATTTGGGGGAAAGAAATCAACAGGGTACATGGTTGCTAGCCCAGAGACATGACATATACTAGTATGGATGTATATATTTACGTGCATATATATGTTTGTACGTTGATAAACATATCTGTGTGTATACATGTATATACAGGGATGTATATGTGTACAACATATATACATTTGGTATATGACAAAGTTATCAAATTTTAGGCATGAAAAGGATTATTGGCAAAAGCTGTGCCAGAATGTTTTCTTAACTACTTGTAAAGGAAATCATCACATCATGTACATAATTTGATTTCACGTGGATTTAGACAACATATATATACTAAAAACTATGCGATACCTAGGTAAAAGTATACAGAAATATGACTGATCTTGGCATGAGGCAAGATTTTTTTGAGAATAAAATCACTGTAAGGAATAAAGAAAAGCAGTAAGAGATTTGACTTTGTAAATATTAAGATATTTTATATTATAAAAAACATTAAGAAGCAAACAAGTTATTGGAATTCAAAGGTCCAATAAATTTACTCTGCTAACTTCTAAACCAATTGGAAAATAAAGAAAGTGAGTCAGTCAGATGGAGGCTTTGGTTATTATTAAGCTCAAGTTGGTGGTGGGCAGGCGAGTTTAGTAATATGAAGTCCTTATATTAGGCGGAAAGACCCATTCACTCACAGGCCGCCTTGGACCGATACAGGCCTTCACATATGGGGTCTGCCCATGTCAAAGTTGCAGGGTGAAAAAGCAAAATGGATCTTGTCCCTCTTGTCTCAGTGGGTACTTTCTCCCCAATTAGAGAAAAACTTTAAAGAGATGCTGGGCTACATATGCCTAGAATCTACTCCTAAAGTCATTGGTTGGATTACAGTGCTGCTTCTTACCTAGAAGGAAATGGTAACAGGGACACAGAGATGTCAGGAATGACGTAGAACCATTCTCTACATGACAGAATTTAAGGGTAAATATTTGTTACAGCGTTTACAACTGGCTGTGGTGCACAAGTAACTTACAGAAACCGGTAATAATGGGGGGAAAGGAAAATCAAAAATTGAGCGTAGGACTTGGAAATTCACAGAATTACAAATACCTAATAAAATGATATTAAAATCCTCAAACCTATCAGTATTCAAAGAAATACAAATAATAAACCTCGCTGTATGTGTATGTGTGTGTGTTTGTGTATATATCTTCTTCGAGTTATTATTGTACCCTGGGAGATGACAGAAGAAAAACAGGGTCCAGTTGCTAATGCACTAAGACTGTGATAATAAAGAAAAAGTAACAACTTCATACTGTACTGATCTATGAGAATGTCTCAATTTCTAATGTCATTAAGCTTTAGCTCATCGAGAAAGTTAAATGCACCAACCAATAAGATTTTTCCCCCTGTTTTTAATTAATGAATTATAGCAGAATGTCAGTCAATGAGAAGCAGTTAGTGTACCATGCTCCTAACCCAAGCTCTAACTGACTTTGCTCCAGGTTGCATGGTGGACGGTGTGACAATATGACAGTTGCTCAGAGCTAGAAAGACAGACAGTGCAGTGGTGTATGGAGGAGGTAGAAAGGGGGGCTGGTGTGGCAGAGGGGCAGGGTCATTGGATGTAGACACAAAAAGGTGGACAATGTACTTAGACAGAGATGACTCCTTGCCACCTCTGCTAGCCACATCTATCCCAGGGAAAATGCCCTGATTTGAATTTCTGTGGCTGATGCAGTGGGGAAATGGAATAAAATAAAATAGAAAGCCATCATTTGCCTTTAAAATTGGAAAATTTTATTTTCTAAGGGCAAGTATTGCTATTAATGATATAGTGAGACTGACACTGTCATATACAGATAGAAATCACATAAATTAATCAGTTTTCATCAAGTGCATCATAAAGACAATACCTGGGTACCGAGGAATCCCCCTTTAGGACCCTATCCAAGGCAGAGATACTTTGTAGAAAAGAACTTGGCTTTTATGTTATACGTAGTAGTCAATAGAACAGGCTAGCAGGAGAAAAAAAATAGGTAGAAGGATCTAAAGTCCCTATGAGGAAAATATTCTGAAAAATAGAATCTCTCTAAGATATAATGTTATGCAGATGTATGAAAAATCATGCTTTCAGAATTTAAGAATATTGATTTTGATCCATTATTAAGTTTTTAACATATAAGAATAGAATTACCTCATGTAGTATGGTTTGCACATAGACATATATGTAGCAAAAGGAAATACACTGAAATGGTAAGAATTTCCTCTCAGAAGGGAATTGCAAG
The DNA here is from genome assembly GCA_963574655.1 of Perodicticus potto. Lineage (NCBI taxonomy): Eukaryota > Metazoa > Chordata > Mammalia > Primates > Lorisidae > Perodicticus > Perodicticus potto. The sequence goes on from CAUYRH010058919.1 coordinate 9,410, forward strand.
TGAATTTTAAAACTTTTTTATATATTTTATATTTTGTATATTTTATATTCTATAATTGAGTTTTCTGATCCAATTACCCACTCTGACTGTGAATTACTGTTGAATACATATGTATGGATAATTCACAAATAAACATGTTCAGTTTTGTAGCTATGCTTCCAATACTCTTTAGACAACTCTATACATTATCCATTTGTTCATCAGTTCTTAAATGTCACAAAATTATCTTGATTTGAGAAGTTTGATTCATTTTGCTATTGAGTAGGATATTTTTCCTTTTCTTTCCAAGAAGAGTACATAGTAAGTATTTTGTTTCCTGAGGATTTGTAGATCAAAGATTGTCTCCTAAAGACTCCACTTATACAAGGTAATAGAATAAGTGTAGGCTTTTCTTCACTGTTGTCTGACATTTAATATTACATAAGTTTGGGGCACATCTAATTTTTGTGCCATTAAAAGTCACCTATCTTGTTTTATTTTTGTCTAGATATTCTTATAGAGTTTTGTTAGCATTAAAAGTTGAAAAACTATGGGTCTTCTTTTTCATTCATTTTACCCATAAGTAAATAGTTCAACGAGCTATTTTTCATTCATTTTACCCATAAGACAGAGACTTATTTTAATCTGAAGGCCAGTGTTACCCAGAAGATGAAATTCTATAGTCTAGGCATCAGGGCTAAAATGCTGTCCCTCAGATCACACAAAGCTTAGGCATTTGCCAGAATTAGGCTATAACCCTACAGGTGAAATTCACTATGACTAGTTTAATAATTTTCCCTAAAACCTGTAGTATATAACCCATTAGTAAGTCTTTCTGAATTCTACATCACTTTTCTTCTGAGCCAGGCTGAGTTTACATCATTTTCAGACTGCTTTAATCAGAGGACAAACTGACTCAAAACAAGAATAATTGGATTTCAGCTGTGGGGCAGATATGAACTCTGACTATGCAAACTCATCCCTTGATGTCATGAATGTAATTCTTGCCAAAAGGGTTACACGGACTTTGCCCTCTCAACACAGCTGCTTCTTAGTAGAGGAATCCTGTATTTTTCTGTAGGCCAGACCTGCAGAAAGCAAAAAAGTAGGATTCTGCAAAATTTTCTGCTTTCATCTCCAGCACTGCATGTAGCACAGGCCTTCTGCAGAATCTGCTGCATACATTGGAAATCCCCAGGGTGGGAAAGAGAGGAGGTTTATTTAAATTCACAACTGAGTCCCTTCTCCTACCTCCATGTCTGCTATTATCTTACTTTCTTTTTTTTTTAAATTAAATCATAACTGTGTACATTAATCCATTTATGGGGTACAATGTGCTGATTTTATATACAATTTGGAATGTTTACATTAAAATGGTATTTGTTGTGTTAAGACATTTATACTCTACTCTTAATCGTTTTGACATGTACCCTTGCATTGTACACAATAGGTGAGGTCTCACCAAATACTCTCCCTCCTTCCGGCCTCCCCCCTCCCCTGCCCTCCCCTCTCTGTCCTCTTTCCTCCTTCATTCTGGACTGTAGTTGTGTTTTATCAGTCGTTTGAAAGTGTGGGTGATTGTATATTGGTTTCGTAATAGTATTGCATACATTGGATACTTTTTCTTCCATTCTTAAGATAATTTACTAAGAAGAATATGTTCCGGCTCCATCTTTTATGTAAACATAAAAGAGGTAAAGTCTCCATCTTTTTTATGGCTGTACAATATTCCATGGTATACATATACCATGATTTGTTAATCCATTCATGAGTCGATGGGCACTTGGGCTGCTTCCATGAGAAAAGGGAACATTTCTGCACTGCTGGTGGGAACGCAAGCTAATACATCCTTTTTGGAAAGATGTTTGGAGAATACTTAGGGAACTAAAAGTAGATTTGCTGTTCAATCCTGCAATTCCTCTAGTAGGTATATATCCAGATGACTAAAAGTCATTTTACAACAAAGATATCTTACTTTCTTATACCAGCCTCTTCAATGAAGAATCCTGCCAAAACCCAGCGGTGAGAGCTCCTCATCATGGTCATTTCTATTGTTCCTCGTAATAATGTCACCCAACCTGCAGAAGGGACTGTCTTCTAATGCTCCCTGAACAGTCAAAACAACCTCTTCTACAGTGGCCTTGGTGCTGCCACTGGGCACCCCAGCCATAGGGTGTGCTGCTCACTTGTGGAAATAAAACCACAAATTTAGACATATTTTTCTCTGGGGGCTTGATCCCTGAATGTCTTACCTTAAGAAAGGAATTTATGTAATTTCTCTCTTTCTTCCTATCTAAGATGTTGTAGTAGTAAGAATAATAATAATAATAACTACTTCAGGTGGATGGTTTGACGAATAAATATACCTACCCTTTGCTTAAAGTGTTTAAATTATTTCAGAAATCTCTGCCATTAAGTGAATGGCCAAAATTCTTTAAAATCCACTAATTTAAATGGGAAATATTTCATCCCAACTGGGCCTTAACCTTGAGCACACAGAGATAGTAAACATTCCGCTTAACAGTATAAATACGATAGAATTCATGCCTCATAAATTCACCATACCTGATGCAGTGGGCCTGCAGTTCGGCTACTGTTTGAAGGACGCCATTGATAAAAAGTAGCAAACATTATGAGGAAAGTGTTTAAAGCTACTGACAAGTTCAAACTTGTCTGAAACTTTAGAAACATCTATTAATTGAAATATTAATAAGTACATGAACTAAGATACTAATTAGGAGGATACTAAGTATAATTTGAGTTTTTAAAAAGAAACAGCTGTACTGGAGCAAAGAGTATTTTTTTTAAATCAAAATGTATAAATCATACTCAAGATATGTTATTAGCTTTAATGCACAGAATAATATAATGATAAAATATATTTTATAAAGTAAATTGAAAAGAAATACAATTGTCAGAAATTTTAGCATCTTTACTATGAGAAAGCAAGGGGTCAACCAGAGATACAACATTACATAGAAAGTCTGAGACATAGAACGGGATTGTAAAATGGGAGTCCATACAAATACAGACCAACCCTTTAAATAGGGTAATAGTTATTGAAATTAATCATAAAAAAATCAGTACGCTTTACAAAGGGCAGCACCTCTGTCTCAGTGGGTGAGGCTCTGGCCTCATATACCAAGGGTGGCGGGTTCAAACTCAGCCCCAGCCAAACTGCAGCAAAAAAAAAAAAGTTTTACAAAGAAGAAATATAGATATATTCTTTCCAAAATAAAGTAATGCTCTCCTAAATTGCACTTGGGGTAATGGCATTTATAAAGAATAACCTTAATGGCAATGATAACTTTAAAATATAAAGAGTGCTCACAAAGTAAGGAGAGAAATTATGAATAATCTTCTTTTTAGAAAGAGTTAAAAGACATGAATATGAAACTCACTTATAAGAAGTTGTTTAATGTTTTTTAACATTAAACACTACAAAAAATCAAGTAGGTCATAAACATAAAAATGTTTGAAAATATTTAATCGAAGACATATAATTTTAAATAAAGTTATATTTTGTATCTATTTTTAGACAAATGAGTTTTTAGCATAATATCCAATGTATATAAATTGAAAGAAAGAGTACAAATTGTTATATCTTTTCTTTGGACCAATTTGCAAATAATACTTTAAAAACATATTTTAATACAGAAGTTCTACTTCTAGGAATTTATTCTGGGAAGACACCCAACTAGATACATGACCATGAAAATGGTCAGAAAATGTTTATGATAATGTTATTTATGAGAATAAGAAGTTGGGAATAACCTAAGTTTCCTACAATTTGTTGGTTAATTAAATTGTTTTGTATTTATATAACCATAAAAAATCACGTAGCTGAGAAAGATACAATGACACAATAGTTTGTTTATAATACATAATTGATTTTGAAAACCCTGTTAGTAAGTTCCTATGGGCGATATCCTGTTTATGTAAATACAAGACTTGGCTATGCACTAAATGGTAATAGTTACTTCATCTGCAATTATTGATAATTTTAAATTTCTTTCCTCTATTTAACTTTATTTTCTCATTATTACACAGATACATATGCAATGAAAAAAAACAGTGACTATTAACTGTAATTTTTTTAAAAATAGTGACTCTAACACACCTTTGGGGACAGGACACAATTATAAGAGGGACTTTACCTAACAAATGCAATCATTGTAAACCTGGTTCTTTTTACCCTCAGTGAATCCCCAACAATTAAAAACAAAAATCATGTCTCCAATTTTTAATACATCTGAGAATTGTTCTCCAAGTTAGCAGTGCCATCTGCTGATCATCTTGGGAGTGTTTCTTCAGAACAACAACAAAAATTTCAGCACTTAGTAACTACCACAATTAAACATTATAAAATACTTAAAAGGAAAGTGAAATGTACAAAAGGGAATATGGTGAAATTTACTTAGTTTAGCTCTTATGTGGTGTGCCATTAAAATGTGTTTTTCACAATCTGAACACGGACTCTACCATTCTTTTTATCTCTTCATTTTTACATTACAGTTTTATCAACTTCAACTATCATAGTCTTTTTTTTCATAGAAGTAATGAAAGAAAGAATATGAAAGTTAGCCCAGCACAGATGCTAGCCATCAAATTGTCATGAGGAATAGTGCCAAAGGCCCAGGCAAAGTGAAATACCTTAATAAATGAATAATAAGTAATAAATGGGGGTCAGTCACGGTGGCTCACACCTAAAATCCTAGCTTTTTGGGAAGCCAACGCAGGAGGATCACTTGAGGTCTAGAGTTCAAGACCAGCCTGAACAAGAGCAAGACCCTGTCTCTACCAAAAAATAGAAAAATCAATCAATGTGTTCTGGCAGGTGTTTGTAGTCCCAGCTACTTGGTAGGCTAGGGCAAGGGGATTGCTTGATCCCAAGAATTTGAGGTTGCTGTGAGCTATGATGATGCCATGGCACTTTAGCCTAGGGCAACAGAGTAAGACTCTGTCTCAAAAATAAATAAATAAATAAATAGGAAAATGGACCTGGGTAATAAATGAGAAAGATTATTTAGGACATGAGAGTTGAAAAGAATGTATTAATGACCTCTTTTATATGGTGGGTTAAGCATCTGACATAAAGGTATGTCTATAGCCTAGGACATAATAAGAAATATCTGATATAATACAGCCCACGTCTTCCATTTTATTTAAGGACGTAATTAAAAAATTGCTAAATGTCTCCTCAATTCCGGATACATTTATAATACTCCCCAAATCCACCTATCCTGTCAAAGAAAGTAATTCACATGGCAGCACTTCCTCCCAGTGAACTCATGTTCAACAAGTGCTTCATTATAGTAACTCCAAACTACCTTTTAAATGACCATTCTATAACTCAAATTAGGCTCAGTTGCTATATGGCTACTGGGTTTTTTGCTATGTAAAAGAAGCCTTCCTCTTCCAAAATTTAAAAAAAAAAACACTCTTGGAATTTAAAAACTAATTTTACAATTCTAATTTTCAACTTTACATATTTAATTCAACTCATATTCTATTTTATATCTAATTTCAATTAGCAATCTGACTATATTTTTCCAAGCAGAAGTCATTGCACGTTTCACAGGCCACTGAAAGAATGGGCTTCTCTCCCAGTTTTTTCCCAATCAGTAAATCTGATGGAAAGCACAGGTGAGACCAGGTGGCTGTCACTAACTCCACTACGATCAAAGACAGTTGGAGGAGCAGAAGTGTGTTCCAAGAAGAACCCAGAAGCTCTTAAGTACAAAGGTTTGATTTTATTAGTCATTTATATTACTTAAATCATTTCCTTATAACTTTATTTTTAGTCTGCAACAAAAATTCCTCCTGATGCAAATCAGTACCACATTGAGATAGCACCTAACCCAATGAGAATGGCTCATATTATAAAGTCTCAAAGCAACAAATGCTGTGCGAATGCAGAGAGAAAGGAACACTCGTACCTTGTTGTTGCGACTCCAACTAGTACAACTTCTATGGAAAGTCGTATGGAGAAACCTCATGGAACTAAAAGCAGACCTATCATATGATGCAGCAATTCCCCCTACTGAGTATCTACCCAAAGGGAAAAAAAAAAAGGCATTTTATGGAAAAAACACAGCTGTCAAGATGTGAAACAACCCAACTACCCATCCATGCATGAATGGCTTAATAAAATGTGGTGTATATATACCATGGAATACTATTCATCCATAAAAAGATGGTAATCTGGTCTCTTTTGTAACAACCTGGGTGGAATTGGAGACCATTCTTCTGAGTAAAGTATTGTACAAATGGAAAAACAACCATCATATGTACTCAATACCTACTCGGAACACTTACATGCTCATATGGAAGCAAAACTCAATGAAATTCAAGTAGGTGGCAGGGGAGGAGTTGGGTAAATTCCCTCCTATCAAGTACATTTTATGGATACAACAGACAATTTCTGGGTGAAGGGCACTCTTACAACTTAAAATGTACAAAAGCAAACTATATAACCAAAACATATGTATCCCCGCAATATTCTGAAATACATAAAAAGATACTTTTTAAAATGGATAACATAAAAATTTATTTAAAATGTGTTATAGAAGGCTTGGCTATAGCCCTATGTTATGTACATAGGTTAATATGCTTTTATTTCTAGAAAAATAAATCAGTTAGTTTCAAAATGAAAGACGACAAACAATGGTGGGTACAGTCTTTTGTTTCCAGACTTTGTTATTCAAAGGTAAATTACATAAACAACTTAAAAACATATCTAATCTATTGTCAATCCATATTCCAAATAGTAGCAAAGCTTTAATTCACCAGAACTGACTCTACTGATAAAAAATAAATTCCTCCCCAATTCCTCTTCAGACCTTTTCTTAAAGTGGAACTAAGTAGAACTCGTGAGATTCAGTCTTTAATTACTGCTTATCTTATTTGAATATGTTTTGTTCTCATTAAAAATGTAATTATTATAGAAACAAGAGCCCCATTGCTAGAAAAATTGGGAGTTTTTTTTATTTTATTTTATTTTTTTTATTTTTACTTTTTTATTTTTTGAGACAGAGCCTCAAGCTGTCACCCTGGATAGAGTGTAGTGGCATCACAGCTCACAGCAACCTCCAATTCCTGGGCTCAAGCAAGTCTCCTGCCTCTGCCTCCCAAGTAGTTGGGACCACAGGCGCCCACCGCAATGCCCGGCCATTTTTTGGTTGCAGCCATCATTGTTGTTTGGCAGGCCCGGGCTGGATTCGAACCCACCAGCTCAGGTGTACGTGGCTGGCGCCTTAGCCTGTTGAGCCACAGGTGCCAAGCCGAAAAATTGGGAGTGTTATGTATTCTCTTCAGCTCTTTGGAAAAACTTTAATTCTATTAGATGAAAATCTCATTGTGCTTTTTATTTGTTGTATGTAACAAGAATAGAAAGCATTCCATACTTTGATTTTCTTTCCCTTTTGTGTGTGTCTTTCCTTAAGTCTCAATGACGAATGTCTTTTATTCTATCTATTCATCTTGTTTTGTGCCTACTAACCAAGCTTGACGCCTTTTGCTTTTGAAGGTGTTCAAACCACGTCACCCCTAAATTTGCCACTTTGGCACATTGATTATTTTGAGCTGAAGGCACTTGGGAATCCACAGATGCAGAAAATACTCTATGATCTTCTGACCAAAAACAGATCATAAAATTTCATGAGAAAGACGCTCTCCTTGTACCAAGAAGAGAAGAATATTCTTATCACCAGAGAACGGGTGTACTAACAAATCTACTACAACAATTCTTCTCTTCCATGTTTCCCTCATGTATTTCTTGTCACTGTCCCCCAGTTTAATGTCTTTAACCCCTTTGTCTTGTCACATCCCCATAATTTATCATTTTTCCTTTTAAAAGATATATACCTTTTCGGGGCTCATAGATTCTTCAGGTCTTTATTTTCCTCAAGAATTCTTCCATCGTCACATAAAAAATTAAAACCTGTATGTTTTTCTCCCTTTCATCTGTTTAATGTCAGTTTCATTCTCAGGCCCAGACACATACCCTAAGAAGTGTGAAGACAGTTTTTCCCTTCCTACACTTCTCCAATGCAGTGTGTTATGATTTCTGTTGTTATGGTTACTCTCTACTTTGGTCTTGAGGTCTCTGGCGAGTAGCCATAAGCTAAGAGACACACTCTCTAGGACAGCCCCAGTGGGGGTCAAGCTAGGTCCAGGTGTGTCTATCTGGTGAGATACGGTGAGGAGGCAAAATGAAAATGCATAAAACAGAAGAAATGCATTACTCCCAGGTCCCAGAGGGGTTAGCGGTGCCAATGTGGGCCTACTGGAAATCTGGGGGCAGGAGGGAGCTCAACTAGTGGGTAGGGAATGAGAGAGAGAGCCTGCAGACTCTGCCCTTATTATTACCCCTTAGGCTTCCCTGCAGGGGCTATGAATTGGCTCATTTAAAGAAAACACATGTGAAGGGAGCAGCTTATTTACATACCTCTACCATTGCCCGTTAGGTTTTATTGTGGTCAGCAACTGTAGGATATGTCAGTTTTCAGGTCAATGAGATGAGGAACGAGTGGGCTATTATGCAAACAACCACAGAGGAAGGGGAAGTTTCAATTGGGTCAAGCCAAAGGTGACAGGGGTACAGCGGTTTCATATAACTTACTTCAGGTCTAAAGGTGGACGCGGAGGCAGAAACTGTATTAAACAAATTTATCGCACAGGGCATTTCCACGTCTGCATTCTCCCCTGACGCTGTGATGCCCATTTGTCAATAAAATGTTCTTTAACATTTGAATCTCAAATTTATGCTGCTAATCACTAATAGGAGATGGCATTATAATGCTATAGATTCTTATTGTATTACAGCAACACTTATGGGAGTGTTTAGGAAACTATTAAAATTCAATTTATGCTCATGTTTAAGGAACAACTGAATTAGGTTAAAGGCCTCATGAAGAATAATGAGAGTTGGGATATTTTTGATTTTAGATTCAGATAATGACAGCCACACCACAGATAAAATCCCCGTTAGTAACTCAGAGTATATTCTTTCAGGCATTTATGTGTCCATACATGTAACATATAAATAGACATAATATATATATATATATATACATGCCCATTTCTAAAAATGGAAAAAATACTGTGTATCCTTCTTACCTTTTTATTTTTTAAGTTACAAGGTATCTTATAACTTTAACTTTTACTTGACATTTTATAGACTTGACAGAAGCAAAAATTCAAATAAAACTCAATTTCAATTACTGGATAATATTGCATTTTATGAAGGTACTACATACATAATACATCTCTGAACTTACATAAAACATCTCTTCTTTGGGGGATATTTATTTTAGTGTACTTATTTTTTCTACTTTTTTGCTGTTATGAAAATGTTCTAATGAGACAATTATTCTTTTAGGATTAGTTCTCAAATAAATTTACTTTACAATAGTCTCAATATATTATTCATAGAAAACAAGTGGCAAAATTACAGTGACATAAGAAGTAGGAAATTAGTACCATTATTAAATAAACCCAAGAGCCTATGAGAACATCAAATATACCAAATTTTAGTAATTGAGAATAAGAAAAACACATTCATTATTGCATCCATTATTATGAAGGACAAATGAGACATATTACAAGGCAGAAATTATTTAAGTAGTAAAAACTATAATCCCAAAAGACTAACCGGAGTTGAACAAAAAGATGGCAAGAATCACACTATCTAGAGAAGAAGTAGCAGATGGGAAGGGATAGAGACTTCCCCTGCTAAACCCAAAAAAATATTCCAGAAAAGGGGAAAGGTGAAACACGTTAAGAACTTATCTAGCAGAGAACTCAGCTGGATGTTGCTGTCTAAAACCCCAGGGTAAGATCTGTATAATAGGGGACCTGGGAGTGGGTCACAGCATCAAAAAAATCCATTTTCCTGGACTCCGGGAGGGTTTCCTCTTATGCCTACACCAGAGAACAGATGAATTCAGGATGCAACTTTCATAGACCAGGGCTATACAAAAATATAGTTCTGATGTTCAGTAGATTTCAAAAGATATATGTCAACAATATTTGCTGCTAAGTTAACATCTTTTTACAACTCTACATTAAGATACATGAGTTTAGAGTACTAGGCTGTTCACATCATATATTGTATGAGATTTCACACCTGATAGCTCACGATCACATCAACACCATCACCAGCTTTGTATGTTAACAAGGAGCCAGAATAATTTCTAATAAAAGAGTTGAACTTATAATCACCACTATTCATTACTAGGAGTTTTATGCAAAGCATAAATGAAAAAAATCTCTACAATTTGTCAGCAAATGTGTTTATTGATATCATCTACTACCACTGCTCCAGTAGAAACTTTTGCAGATGAGGATAATACATTCGGTGTTGGATATTTCTTCATGAACTATTAAAGGTTGAGAGGATAAATACAAAACTATGTCTAAGAAAAACCACAAACCTTGTGGCCTTGTCTTTTCTCTTTTGAAGGAAAGTACTTCAGAGTTAAGTGAACCACTGGAGGGCAGCAGAGTCAAGATTTTCACGAACTTCATTGAGCCATTCATTGACCAACTGACAGATTCAATAATTCAATACACAATGATAGCCCATTATATGCAAAGCGTTCACCTTTTTTTATGACTTAGGTCACATTGCAAACTTTGTCATTAATTATCTATTGTGAACGAACGTTTGACAGATATTTCTATTTGAACCCAATTAAGAACACATAATATTACAGAATTTTAAAGCTAGCAGGAAACTTACAGAATACTGATATGTACTAATCTTTCTCTTGAATAACATTATTCCATTTATTCTTTTTCCAAGGTGTAAAAGCTTTTGTTGGTTTTCTCTTTTACATATCCATTCTCAAAGTTTAGAAAAACATGGAAAAGTAAAAAATGAAAACAAAACCCAACCATAGATAATTGTTGTTAGCATTTGGATACAATTCTCATCAGCCAAATAGGCAGAGATGTATGTTTATTTATGTAACTATTTGATCTTAGGATCTATACATGCAGCTTAAATTCATGCTGTAATATGCAAGTGCCACATCCTAATCAATAAATATATATTATTTATTATTGGCAACTCATTGAGGGTACATGAAACCTGTTTACACTGATTGCATTTGTTAGGTAAAGTCCCTCTTATAATTGTGTCTTCTCCCCAAAAGGTGTGTCACACACCAAAACCCCACCCCCTTCCCTCTCTTCGTTCTTTCTCTCCCCCACCCCCTCCCTCCTTCCCTCTCTCTGCTCTTTCTCTCCCCCACCCCCTCCCTCCTTCTCTCCCTCTGCTGTCCTCTTCCCCCATCCCCCACCATGTACTAGGTCATTAATTGTCCTCATATAAAAACTGAGTACATAGGATTCATGCAAGAATAAATATTTAAAGAAATGTTATTTACAAATAAATTTTTTAGAAATACTATTTATATGCATGTATTATACTGTGCAGGCCAAAACAATTTATCCAGGCAAAAATAATTCTCATCTCTCTACTGAGCGAATTTACGTCTCTAGATTGATTTTTACTTCTTATTCTGCTTCCCAAACAAACAAACAAAAAAGATTCTCGTTGATCTGGGAGTTGCTTTGCATTCCGATTCATCACAACACATCAAAGTAAGAACTAAGCCACATAGTCTCCATAAGAAAAACCAAGGCATACTGATTTAAAGTTTGAAATATTTTAATTGTGAAATAGAATTAAAACACTTTATGGGGGGGAGTATGGTTAAGTGTGTGCACATACCATCAAATATTTCAATCCATGTAGTGAAGTGGTGAGGCTAAGGGATACTTCCCTTGACCTCACACACTTGCCCCCATGAATGACCTGACCAAGATAGATGGGTAGAGTGTATGGTTCATTCTTCCTTTTCCTCATTGAGCAAATTACCACCAGGATATGCCAAAGCATTACTTCGAATGAGGCTTCCAGAGCAAACAAGGTGTATTTCCTGTCCTGCAGGAGTGTAAGAGCAAGTGAGAAAGAGAAGTAAATAACTTGCTGTGTTAGGTCCTGCATGTGATGAGCATGGGTTGTTACCAGGTTCATAATAGACTCTCCTGGCCAAACTTTTTTTCTTAGGGAACTTTCACTGATAAGATACTTAGGCTAGAAGCTAAAGGGCAAAGAGAAAGAGTCAAGCAGGGAGGGGAGAAAAAATATTTTGAGTGGAGGAAAGAGCATACATAGGCCTGCCTTTCTGTGTGAAAGCCAAGTAATTCACTATGGCCAGAGAGTGAGGATGGAGGGGCAAAGCCCAAAGGGAAGTAAAAGCAAAACTGTAAAAGGCAGCACAAGGAATTTGAATCTATCATACAAGAAAATTTGTCCTTTACAAAGTTAACTCTGGCAAGTAGGTCAAAAATGGATTAAAGAAAATACTGAATGAAAGGATTCAAGTTGCATCCATAAAATGATTAATAAATTTTATTTTAATGTGTTAAGAAAATTATTAATTATAGAAACTAATATAGACTCTACTCATAGTAGGTGTTTGATATATGTTAAATAAGTGACTGATAGCCATTGACCTATAGCTATTTCTTCTAGCACACTTTCAATATTTAATACTACTTATTTGTATTTCTTTATCAATGTCAATGACTTAGAGTTGTAAACATTGAAAAAGTGACCCATTCAAACTTCCATTGGTGCTGTTAGAATTGAAATAGTGTGATTTTCATCTCAGTGTGGGCTCCACTTTCCTAGGAGGAGAATTCATGTATTGTACCGGTTTCTTTCCGTTGGTATTGCTATTATTGCTTTAGTCTACCAATTTCCCCAAGGAGAATCTGTTTGAGTCGTCGTAGTCATTTATTAAATGTTTTTTTATTCATGAAACATAAGAGCCTACGTGGAAATTCTCTGCATTTTATAATTATAAAACCATATCTGTGGGTTTTTTAAAAAATATCATTGCATAGACTATGCACATAACACAAAATATTCTTTCTTCAGATGTAACATAGCCATAGGGTCAGAGGGAAAATCAGAAGAGAAATGTCTGATTATAACAAAACATTTGTGCAGCTCTGTGTTTCTTGAGTAATTTGGCGACTGTTTATTAAGAAACAAGCTAGAGGATTGGAAATTCTTCCAATTTATTTTCTTTAAGAAACTCACATGACGTCTAGAAATGAACATTTTTCAGCATGCCAAAGTAGTATAGGAGCAGATGGTGTGGAAAAAAATTTTTTTAAAGATGAAAGGAAATCACATCAAAACAAAAGACAGACAAGAAGATATTTGAATCATCCGCAGCATTTAATATTTTAATTTGATCATTTGATGTCTGTGTATTCACTTAAAACTGCTTAAATATGTCTCATCACATTTTCTCTTGAATTTTATATTAATTATAACATGTCAGACACATAGAAAGGAAAAACAAATTTAGTAAACAATATTCCTAAGTAACTTTTAAAGATGCCAATAGTAATTTTCACATATAATTATCAAAACAGCAGGATGTTTCCAGGAGCCAGATGGCTCAAGTAAAAATATTAACATTTTCTAAGCCAAAAAGACTCCTGATAAAGTTGGAAGATTTCACATTTTATACTTAAATTCATTTGAAATATCACCATCATTTTAATCACACAAAAACATATCTGAAAATACCTTAAAATAATTGCAAACCGCCTGCTGGGATCAGTGGATGTTATTCTTCCTAAGTATAAAGGGCGGAAATGGTGATCAATGACTGGAAATGTTATTGGATCAATAACTGTAGGTGATTTTGAATTTCACATGGATTAACAAATGCAGGTGATTATTATGGGGTAGTGAGAATCATAAGAAGTTAATTCTTGGTGTGTGTGTGCTAAGAGGAAAATCAATAGGACGGGAGACAGAAATTGTCAGGGATGATAACTTCATCTTGGACATGTTGACCTTGAGTTGCCCACGGCAAACGAGATCATGAATCCACGTTGTAAGTGATTAAACAAACCAGGAGTCTGGAGGGAGGTCTGGGCTAGAAATAGAGATTTGTCTGCATGAACACTTGAGAGTGGATGAGGTCATCTAAGGAGAATGGGCGGAAAATGAAAATATGAGGCCAACATCGGGAAACTGCAAAAAGAGAGTTTTAAATAGTGGAGGGAGAAGACAGGAGCTTGGATGGACACCAGAGAGAGAAAGCAGATGACTGGAGTATGAGCGGTTTCCATTACCTATGGACACTACAGGCACGTAAGGTCGGATGTGACAGTCTTTACTAGCAGTTAAAGATAGTCTTTACTAGAATCATGTTCTTTTCTTCACAGTCTTTCATTAACACTTTAAAGTGGCCAGTTTCCTGAAAATTTCATATTTAGCATGAAACCAGACTGAATGGAACAGAAAACAATGTATGCAGCATAGAACATAAGATAAAGTTTTGGTTTATAGCAGATTCTTGACAAAGTAAAGGGCACTGTTGCAGCTATGCCCTGGAAATGACAATTCGAGTCACAACCGGTGCATCGTAGGGTTAAAATGGCCTCTGACTTATTCCTACTTTATCCTGGTCCTCATTTAAATATTTTTTTAAATGCTGAAAATGAATACTAATGGGCTGTTGCTAGAATCTGGAAGAAATTTTCAGGAATTATTTCACCATGAAGGCGGTTACAAAAAATAGGATTTGCATTCCCTTCACGGAACGAAGCTGTTTCTGACACAGCGTAGTCTGTGGGGCCACCGCGAGTTACTGTGAGTCTCAGCTTCTTCATTGTTAAAACCTGCGTACAGGGATTTGTTCGGATTAATTGAGCTAATCAGGGAAATTGCTTTCAGAGGGGTTGATCCAAAGTAAATAACAAACAGGCATGTCTAAATAGATTCTCTTGCACATTGCCAAAATCCGCAGATTAAGAACAGCAAAGAACAAGCATTTAAAATAACAAACACTGACAATGAATGTTGACAAACAGCCTGTTGCCAGATTCTGGGGAGAATTGTCACTAATCGCTAAAAACTCCATCTATAAAAGCAAATGTTTTTCTTCTTGTTCCTCACCTCATGAAACAAAGCTATGTATTATTATTGCTTTTGTATAATCAACATCATCAGCATTTATAACCCACCGCAGGCCGAGTCCTGTGGCAGGTCTGTGAGTAACCTGGGTTCTAGGGATCCTTAGCTGTTAGTGGGCCTCAGAGAATCCAGATTCTATGGAAATTACAGGGACAATTCTGAATTTTTCTGGAGAGAGGGTCCACAGCTTTCATAAACTTCTCAGAGCATTTTTTCACAACCCCCAGCCCCAAACACACACACTCATATGTTAAGAAACAGTTTCTAGAATGTTCTTATTTTACAGAGAGCCGAGATGGGCTTGGTCACCCATCAGATGACTCTTGGTCACCCATAGCCTCCTCTATACCTTTAGATATTAATGATCAGGCTGGTGAGGATAATCTGAACTTGAAAGAGAGAAATATATATTTTACTGATTTTTATTTTTACTAAAATATGCAAAGTATGTTATTCCTGATTAGTTTTGGGATATGGCAATATTCTGATATTACCTTTTGCCAAAATTAAGAAAAAACATACATGTAAATATTTATTAAATCCTTTAATGTTTTCTTATATTTCTTTTTTGACATTTTTATGTCTTTCATTTCCTCTGAAGCCTAGAATCTTCAGTCTAAGTTTCGGCTATCACACTGAAGTGTTATTTTATTTGTTTAATTGTATATTATCTTGGAATTGAGAAATCTCACATTCATACTTTTAAAAAAATTCAGAAGCTCCTTAAACAGAGCCATTGCTTTAAAACGTGAATGGGAAGTACACAATGGAAATCGACTATTCTTTCCCCCTGCAATTATATGAGCCCCACTACCCAAGACATCTAAAATACTAAACAAAATTGTAAAGTCAGGGTATGATTTGTTATTTATGTAAAAATAGATAAACACCTGCAGAATGGAAGGAATATAAACAACATTATCTGCTAAATTTAAGCCTAGAAAATAAAAATATAAAGTGATGAGCAGAAATAAGACTGTAATATAGTATTGGAACTCTTGTGAGAAAGACCCCACAATAAGCATTGTGGCAGGCGCCTGTGGTCCCAGCTACTCGGGAGGCCGAGGCAAGAAAATCGCCTAAGCCCAGGAGTTGGAGGTTGCTGTGAGCTGTGACGCCACGGCACTCTACTGAGGGTGATAAAGTGAGACCCTGGCTCTACAAAAAAAAAAAAAAAAAACCCACAATAATATCCATGAATCCTGGGGTTTCAATTCTTCTTCCAATAGATGCTTCTTGGGCACTCATTTTTAAAATCTACCACAAAAGTTATATCTTTATTTCAAGGTTCGTGGCATTTGTATTCTCCTTACAAATGAACTTGTCTGACAATGGATCATCAGAAAAGCTGACAGGCCTTAATAGGGGCTGTGATATATTTCAGTAAGATGCTACTTATACAAGTTCAAATTCAACAAAATACACTTAACTTCACATAAACTGGTCACTTCAGGTACGAGTCTTGGAAAGATCCCCTATGGGATGGCAAACCAATTACATCGCAGACAGAATCTTCATGTTTTCTTTCTGTATTCAGAACTGCCAGAGTCAAATCCAATATTGTTCATTATATACTTAAAAGGCAGAAATGGGAGTTACTGGTTTACTTTTACATTATTGGTTAGGACTGACCATTTACACCTGGAAAAAAATGAACAGATATTAAACCTGAATACCAATTTTTAAATAACACGAGGCAAAAAGTGCATATAGCATGCTGACAGGATTATACCTATAATGGAGGAGCAAATATCAGACTAATCGAAAGGAATTAGGCATAAAAAACTACACATTGTATGATCCCATTTATGTGAAATCCAGAAGAGGCGAATTATAAAAATAGATAGTAGATTAGTGATTGATCGCCTAGGGCATGGAAAGTAGAAATATGGCTTATTTTGAAATGATGAAAATATACTAAAAAAACATTAAATTGTAGACTTTAAATGGGTGAGCTTTATGGTAAGCAAATTATGCCTCAATAAAGCTGTTACAAATATGTAATCATTCGATTTGAGGGGATATTCTTGAACATTAGATACTTTTAGCTTAGGGAAAAACTTAAAGAAATTTTGAATTTCTCATTATATGATGCTTCCCAATTGTTTTGGTAATTTCTCAAAGATCATGGAATTTTTATTAGATGTTCATGTAATGATATGGAAATTAATGTTGAAAACAGCCTTTGAATTGGTGCCTTGGTACTAATTTTTGCCTTGATCTTTTTACAAAATCTTATTTTTAAATGTATTCCCTATTGCTAATAGTTGACCTCTGTACTCTAGTACCAAGTACTAGAGTTGCTACCTAAAGTGTGGTCCATGGATCAGCGGCAGGGGCAGCTCTGGAGAGCTTATCAGACACACAGAATCTCAGGTCCAGTTCTGTAACAACGGAATCCCTAGGTGACTCGGATGCCAAGGAAAGGGCTCTAAAGCAGTGCTTCTCAAAGTATGGCCTCCAGAAAACCAGCATCAACGTGAGAGAATTTGTGAGAAAGGGATGTTCTCTGGTCCCATCCAACCTGACTGAATCAGAAACTCTAGCAATCAAGGTTTCATCAAACTCTCCGGGGGATTCTGGTCATGCTGAACAGTTTGCAGCACAATAATCACTTTGTTGCACAATGCAGTCACCTAGGGAACGTTAAAAAAAACTTGATGCCTGGGTTGCAATTCATACACGTTAAATCAGAGTCTTTGCGTGGGACCCAGGTTAGTGTCGTTTAAATTCCTCCTGTGATTCCAACGGGCGTTCACGTCCAGAAATCAGCATTCTAAAGGAGAAAGACTAGCCATGTTCACTTTACTCGATCCTCAAACTGGCTGTAGTTCTCAGAATTACTACAAACTATTAGATGACATTAGGTTTATTAGAAACAATCATGGACTCACATTTTGCCTTATCTGTTACAGGAAAATTTTAGTCATACGCTACGTACCTCACACTCTGCTTTCTTTCCCCCCTCCATTATTTAATCTAATAAGTCCTCTGGTGACATTAGTGCCACAAACATGGGAAACATTTTAAAGTAAAAAATCAAGCCCTAATGGAATACTCTTAGGGATTTAGAATAGAAAACAAGAGAACAAAAAAATAAATGCCTGTTTTGGGAAGAGGCAAAACCTAAGAAAAAGGGAAAATTATGTGAAAGAGGGGGCGGTAGGCAGCATCTAACTGGCTGCTCAGAGGTAGGAAGCGTGCAGCAAGAGTCAATTTTTTTTTTTTTTTTTTTTTGGAAAAGCAAAGTTAGCACATGCCAAAGATTCCAATTATGAGCAGAAAGAGAAAGGAAGTTCTCAGCTAAGGGCTGCATAGGTGGCAGGATTCAGGTGTTTCTGGAAAGTTGGAGGTCACTTCTATAGTAGTCAACATGTAACTAAGGGGAAAAACCCAGCTTAGGAGGCACCACAAAGAGCATGTCTCCCTGCTCTGAAATGATAGGGCAGGTCTTGGATGGAAGTCAGAATTCCAAGGGTGTGTGGGAGAGGAATGAGGCCCAGTTCTGGTGGTTTAAAGAAATCCATATTAAATATGGGGGTGGCTCCTGGGAGGTTAAAGTATTATAAGTTTTTGGCTTAACCAGCGAGTCTGTTGCGCACTCCATTAGCTCTTGTATTCTCTCAAAATATTTCCAGGAAAGCTCTCTTATGCCTACCAAGCAACTAGCAAAGTGCTTCCTGGAAGTATGTATTTTTTCCTCACAGGCAGAATTCGTTTGGGAATACCACTTCAGAATAAGAAGAAATTGATAAAAACTCCTTAAGCACTTTCAGACAGAGATGAGAACGCCTTCTGGTATACATATTTTCCACCTTACAAATCAACACAAATATAACAGGAAAGCTGGAAGCAGAGGAGGGACCCTAGATGTGAAGCTGGAAACTAGAATCTACTTGCATCAGCTGTATAGAATACACAGAGTTCTTCCTTGAATGAGAAGGAAGAGTTGTAGCCGAGGTCCTTTTAATGTCCTAATCTCTCCACAATTATCTGGGCAAGGTACTTGGTTCCTCTGAGGACTCTGTTGGTCCTTTCAAACAGTTTGAGAGAAGCTACGTGTTAGTGAAAACTGGTTGATTTTAGAGGGTAGTGTTGCAAGACCCATAGAGGGAGAATGCTGGGCAGTGACTATGGCAACGTCACAGGAATCTTTGCCCAGGTGGTTAAGTTTAAAGTCAGAGAAGAGACAGAAAACCTGGGCCAGGGTGGGGGAAGAGTCTCTTGGAGATGACCTGAAGTGCATCTGTAATGATGCTAGATGAGGAAAAGCCCGTGACTGAGGGTGTGGTTGTGTACAGAGGGAGGGGGATGGGCGTGGTCATGTACCGAGGGAGGGGGATGGGTGTGCTCCCATGTCTGAGGGCGTGGTCGTGTATAGAGGGAGGGGGATGGGCATGGTCATGTACCGAGGGAGGGGGATGGGTGTGCTCCTACGTAATGGGCACAATGTTAGGGTGTGTGGCACACCTCATGAGGGCAGATCACAATTATAAGAGGCATTTCCCTAACAAATGCAAATATTGTAACCTAATTGCGCTCTCAATTAACTTGAAACAAAAAATCTATATATAAATTTTTTTTATTATCTTTATTATTAAATCATACCCGTGTACAATAGTGCAATCAAGGGGTACAATGTGCTGGTTTCATATACAATCTTAACTATTTTCATCAAACTGATTAACATAGCCTTCATGGCATTTTCTCAGTTATTATATGAAGATATTTGTATTCTGCATTTAGTAAGGTTCACTTGTACCCTTCTAAGATGCACCGTAGGTGTGGCCCCACCAATTATCCTCCCTCCACCCATCCTCCCCCCTCCCCTCCCTACCCTTGTCCCTTTCCCTATGTTCTTGTGCTATAGTTGGGTTATACCATTCATCCAAAAGTTATAAATTAGCTTCATAGTAGGGCTGAGTACACTGGAAATATTTTATGTGTGTATGTGTGTGTGTTACTTGCCTGAGCAAGATGAGACCTCATCTCTACGAAAAATAGAAAAATTAGCTGAGTGTCATGGCAGGCACCTGTCTTCCCAGCTTCTCAGGAAGCTGAGACAGGAAGATCACTTGCACCCAGGAGTTTGAGCTTGCTTTGAGCTACCCTGATAGCATGGGTAGGCTACTATACTCTAGGTTCGAGCAACAGAGTGAGGCTCTGTCTCAAAAAACACAAGCCAAAACAAAGTGTTCCTCTATATTTCTTCAACACAAGTTTTTCACCAATCTGTTTCTTCTCTCTTTCCAAGATTTCAATGGCGAAAATGGTAGAACTTTGATATTCACCAACAGGTACCAGAGACTATGTTCTTTTTTCCCCCAATCTGGTTTTGTGATTTTGATCTTCAGATTTGATCATTTGTATTTATCCACTGAACTTTATTCAATGAACTTTTCCTCTATCTCCCTTCTTCCATTGAGTCCATCAGTAATCTTTTTAAATTTCAGATATTATATTTTTCAGTTTTTAAATTTCCATTTGGTTCATTTTTATAGTGTACTGTGTTTAAAATGTTTACTATTTTAACAGTGTTCACCTTTACCTTAAGGAGCATGTTCATACAGCTGCTTTAACATCTTTGACTGGTAATTCAAACATCTGGGCATCTTAGGGTTTGCATCTGTTCATAGTTTACTCCCGTGAAAAGTGGTCCTATTTTGCTTTTCTTTTAAGATAATTTTGAGTTGTATCCTAACAACTTTGGTGATCCATGGTCATGTTAAAACCTTCCGGAGATGTCAATTTCTGTAGTTATGTTTTCTTTTAGTAGGTAATCAACACAGGTTTAGACCACACGTTTTGTCTCTTCTGTGGGTGGCAGTTGTAATTTTCAAAGCCTTTTCTGTGGTTCAGGTCTACTCCCTGCATGGACCTCATTGATTTACTCTGGGGGGATTTAGGTGGTAACTTGTATTGTAGTTCATTTTTAAAAGCAACGCTTCCTCATGTCTGTTCCATGCATTTGCAAGTCATGATGAAAACCTGTGTTAGTTCACATAGAGAATCGGGGCTTTCTTTCGCCAGCTCTCTCCTCCCTAGCACTTTCCCCCATGCTCTTTAGCAGCTGTCATCCCTTTTCCTGGTTTTCTAACTAGAAAGTTGGGGTGTATCTCAGAGTTTTAGACCCTCATTAGGTGAGACTGGTCTCAGGATGAAGTACCAAAAAGAGAGAGAGAGAGAATTTTATATTGGGCCAAGTCCCCTCCCTGCCACTTCTTTTGTTCTTCCAGCCAGAGAGTTGGGCTTTCTCTCTGGGCTTTAAGTGCTGCTGCCATGACAAATTGCTCCCACACTTGGTGGCTTAACACAACAAGCATTTAGTATCTGACATTTTCTGTGGTTCAGGATTCTAGGTATCCCTTAGCTGGGTTTTCTGGCTTGGGGTCCCCTCACAAGGCTGCAACCATGGCTTTGGCCAGGACTGCAGTTATCTCAAAGCTTGACCAGAAGAGGATCTGTTTCCAAGTTCACTCACAGGGCTGTGGACAGGTTTCAGAAGTTCCATGTCCAAGCTCATTACACGGCTGTTGACATGCTATAGGTCTTTATTGGCCATTGGCCAAAGAAATCAGTTCCTTGCCATGCAGGCCTCTCTGCAGGACATCCCACAACATGGCACAACTCAAAACATGCCATTCTTTCCTCAGGACAAGACAGAGAGCAAAAGAGTGAGAAAAATGGAAAATAGAATTTTCCTGTAACCTAATAATGAAAGTGACATTCTAACACTTTTCACCACATTTTATTTGTTGGAGATGAGTCAGTTAAGGCCAGCCCACATTCAAGGAGAAGAAATTATACAAGGGCAGAGGAGGCGGAGAAAATTAGGAGCCCTTTTACAAAATTCTTGGTGTACATAATTTTCACGCACGTATTATATATTCATACCTTTTCCATATAACATGGGAGAATATAAAACACTGTCACATGTTTTGTTTTCTTTCTTTCCTGGCAAACATCGATTCCATCTGGGTCCAATAGAAGTGGAGGATGTTGAAAACTGCAAAGCAGATCTAGAAAGCACAAAGGATGTGGAAAATAAATTTGGGCGTGTTTGATGCATCAATTTAATGCAGAATGGTTCCTAGTCTGAATATTGTTAGGCAAATTAAGCATAAGAAACATCTGGCTGGAGGAAAACAAGGCACCAGTTAGGAAGAGGAACAGAAGTTAGTGGAGTATGTTACTTCGTTTTAGACTGTTCAGGTTTGCAAACGTTGTTAGTCTGAGATCAAATCACATTCTGCAGGGATAAACTAAGGTACTGAAAATTGGTCCTTTATCAAGTAGTGAAACAAGAGAGAAGTTCTTATTGTTTAGACTTGACATCAGCCTAAGCCCCATGGAGCACATTAAAGCTCTTTGAAGAAATAGGGTATTTCTTGGATATGTGGCTGACAAGTTGAATACCAGGGGAATTTCTGAAAGTGACAGATTCGCTCCTAATAATGAATAGCAGAATATATTTCCCGAAGTGGTGCATGATAATATTTCCTATTCCACATGCTCTTCTGCAATGAGAAGTATCCAAGGGTGGGGTCCACTTTCCCCCCTCTGAATCTGGATGGACCTTATACCCACTTTGTCCGCTAGCATAACAGCAGAAGTGATGGCGTGCCCATCCAGCTGACACTCTTAACAGACCCAGCAGTTTCTGCGTCTTGCCTCTTGGAGGTGTGAGCCACTGCATGTAATGCCCAGGCTATTCTCTTGAAGAGTACTAGACATCTGGACATTCTACTCAGTGGAGACTTCAGTTAACTCCAGACCCAGTCTCTTTCTAATTGCAAACAGATTGCAATTAGAACTCTCCAATGAGGACCACTCACCTGATTCCTATGAACCCACAGAACCACACAAAATCTTAAGACATTGCTTTAAATTACTGTTTGAAGGAGAGTTTGTATACAATAGGTGATTGGAAACCATTGTTTATATAAAGCCAGAATTTGAAAAAATCTTTTATGTTATACATAGACATTGAAAGAGGCTTACAGTATTAAATTAATTAACTCTAGGATACCATTGATATGTTTTACAATATCTGTCTACCCGGATATAGATACAAAGTTATATTCAGCAGCTTAATTGTTTTCTGCAGCTTAAAATATAATGAATAAAATGACAATCAATAGCAACCGATGAATCCTAAGAGAAACATTATCACATATTTGTATGTTTCCTTCATCATCTTTGCTATGTACATAATTTCTAAAAATTTTTTAAAATTTTTATGAAGCAAAATTTACCGAGGAAAGGAAAGGTAGGTTTCTAGAGCAATAACAGCACAAATCGGGTTTGCAGAGCAAGATATGTTCACCACCGACAGAGAAGAGGCCTCCATGGTCAAGACAATTTAAAAAAATTTTCATATTACGTGGATGTGGATCAATTTAACAGGATGTAGTGAGCATTTTTATGATATTAAACTATTTTTTAAAACATAATAATAGCTATGTATGTTTTCTTTATATGCACTGAAGATACGTTGTCTCACCATTCTCTTGCTATTATAAATTAAAGTTGTTTCCAATATTTCCAACATTTCACTTCTGCAAGAAGTATTGTCAATTCCAGCCCTGTATACAAATACATGTGCTCACCTCTGATTATTTCCTTGGAAAAGATTTCTAGCTAAAGGCTATGGTCATTATTATAGCTTTTTCTCAAAGATCCTTTTATTGAATCAGACTGTCAAGGGCTGAACATGTAGAATGGTTTTACTTCCCTCAGACTTTACACCCGGAATGGCGATTAGATCCCATCTGGAGTATCGTCATTGATTAATGAGTAGTGTTAACCGGGTACTCCTTTTCCAGAGGACTGCAAGACCACATCTGGTACAGCAGGGAAGAATGCTAAGATAAATTAATGATGTTTAACCAATGAAGGATGAAAGCAGAGATGCACATGTGTTTTGTGTCTGCCACCCCTGCTAGTTCTGGTCTGAATATATATTCATTAATTTTTGCCAACAAGAAAAAAAGGGATTTTTTTTCTTATAATGCATATTTCCATAATCATAAATGGGGTGAAATAGTTTTTCATATCCTTGGAATCCATTTGAAGTCATTCTTTTATAAATTGCTTTTCCATTATTTTTTGTCCATGTTCTCAACTACCCTGTTATGGACTTGTAAGAGTGCTTCACACATAAGAAAAATAAGATTTTTTTCCTACCATTTTCAAATTTGTTGCTTTCCTTTTAATTTTTATTTTTTTACCTTTCCTTTTTATTTTATTTTTTAATTTTTTTTTACTTTTCTTTTTCTTTTTCTTTTTTTCCTATTTTTTTTTAATGGTATTTCATGATGAATAAAAGTGTCAGTTGCCATGTGGCCAAGCAAATTCATATTTCTTTTTGTAACTTCTTCCTTTGTGTGTATTCTTGAAACATTCTTCACCACCCTGCAATTTTGTAAAAATTATCTACATGTAATTATGGTTTATTTATGATTTTAATTTCTTTCTATCCCCTCAATCAGAAATCTAATTTTATTTTTTATAATTAATTCTCCTAGGATGTTTATTATATGATCTTTCTTTTTTCACTGATGTGAAATGCCATCTTTATCACTTACTTAAATTCCTTACTGTCCTAGCAACTGTTGCAGAAATATCTCTGCTCCTTGCATTGATCTATTCCCTTAAATTTTCTTTTTTTTTTTTCGCACTTTGCTTTTTTTTTTTAAAATACATGTATTTTATTATTCTTCATTACATTATTCCCCCCACCCACCCCACAGTGGTGAGACAGAATTTATTTACAGAAAAGAATACAGAAAACACTAAAGCTCCTGGTAGAGGGAGAGAATTCGAGTGGAAAGAGAGAAGCTCTCTCCGTTCCTCTCCCGGTCTTCCCCCGTCTCCTCCTCCAGGCCTCTAGCCTCAGGGTATATATAGGTGTATGGGTTCCTTGGCCAGGAAACGAATGAATACAGTCCCTTCCGCAGGGGGCAAGGTGAATGAGTGTATCAATGAATGGATACAGTCCATTCATGGAATTGAGACCTAGGAAATTCACAAGAAATTGAGCTAGGCATAGGAAATGGGGGTTCCACATTTAGTCCTAAGTGTAAAGTGAAGGGGACACCAAGGCACAGGTTGTCTCCTCGGCAGTTGTCCAGCCTTTTTGGCTATTGGAGCCTCTGGTGGGGGTTGTAGGTCCCCCTCCTTGCCTATCATCCAGCTCGCTGGCTCTTCAGCTGGTTGCCGCAGCACCAACACTGCCAAGGAGGAGGCAGCAGGTCCGCCAGCTCCGCTGAGCTGGCTAGGGTGCCAAATGTCCTGCATCAATTCTCCCTCTCC
>CAUYRH010058921.1:0-27398 GCA_963574655.1 Perodicticus potto
TTTCTGTATATTCTTATATGTTAATTGACTCTTGTTTTTTTTTTTAGAGACAGAGTCTAATTTTATCGCCCTCGGTAGAGTGCCGTGGCGTCACACAGCTCACAGCAACCTCCAACTCCTGGGCTTAGGTGATTCTCTTGCCTCAGCCTCCCGAGTAGCTGGGACTACAGGTGCCCACCACAACGCCGGCTATTTTTCTGTTTTTTGCAGTTCGGCAGAGGCCGGGTTTGAACCCTCCACCTTTGGTATATGGGGCCTGTGCTCTACTCCACGAGCCACAGGCGCCGCCCATGTTAATTGACTCTTTTGCAATTAAGAATCTGTTTATGCACTATGTGTGTTTTGAGAACTAATATCTGGCCAAAACAGAAAAATAATTTGCTATACATAATATTGTGGATGTATAACAAGTAAATAACACAAATCTCAGTCCTAAGATTTTTGCCTATAAGTACCTGAAAGTGGGCCAGTTGTCACCTGGCCACAGATATGCTTTCCCTGTCCTGTTCCAGACTCTGCTCCTCAGGAACGGCAAGAGTAGCAGCATGGCTTCCATGCCTGGAACGTTGTCCTAAAGCTACAAGATGCATTTGATAGAAATAAATGTAAAATCTCAGATTTAGTTTTTTAAAAATAAATTACATAGTACAATTTAAGACTCAGCCTGCTACGAAGTCCTAATTAAAAAGATGATTTTAATTGATCACAGTCTTTGTAGAATACAGATATCTTAGCAGTGGGATGCAGACATTTCAAAACAGACCAAAACTTGGTTTGCATGGAAAGAAACACTGTGTGTGATGGGAAGTAACCACTTCCCTCTGGGCTAGAAGTCACCACTGGAATATTATGTTTAGTTTCAGGCACATCCTAAGACGGGTGTATTGAAAAACTACCTTGTCCAGAAGGCATAGACCAGGAACTGGGACATTTTTAATTGATGGCTCAGGGGCAGCACACTAGCCACCTTCAAAAATGTTATGTGAAAGGAGAATTAGTGTTGATTTATGACTTTCCAAAGTGGGGGCTCTAGGTTCAGCAGAAGGCAAGAAAGTTTGCTCAGATTTCTTCATAATCTCTGGAAGAACCTCCTCACATCTAGAGCCTTCTAGCCAAAGTAATCCAATGATAGAACAGATTACAGTGGAGAGATGATCACTTCATTAACAGAAGGAAAAAAATCCCACTGGGAGTCATCTTCCCAAACCTGATGTGTAACTATCCAGCCCTTGTGTTCTCTTCTGGGCATGTGTAGGGGAGGGTTGACTGCTCAGGTCATGTAACTATCAATTATTTTCTCAAACCCTGAATGCAACCACAGTTTTGAATCTGAATGTTCGTTGTTTCGTGGAAAGACAAAAAAAAAAAAGCCTGAGAAGGGGGCGGCTCCTGTGGCTCAGTGGGTAGGGCCAGCCTCTTATACCGAGGGTGGCGGGTTCAAACTCAGCCCCTGCCAAACTGCAACAAAAGAATGGCCAGGCATTGTGGTGAGCACCTCTGGTCCCAGCTACTCGGGAGGCTGAGGCAAGGGGATCGCTTAAGCCCACGAGTTGAAGGTTGCTATGAGCTGTGTGACACCATGGCACTCTACCATGGGCGATAAAGTGAGACTCTGTCTCCACAAACTGAACAAACAAACAAACAAACCTGAGAGGGAATATAGATCTAACACTAAAAACTAAGGGGTTAATGAAGAAAACAATACAAATAAAATGAATAGGAGTATGAATTGTACTTACCCCAATCTGGCAGCTGTACCAGGCGACATGCCCATGGCTAGACGTGGTCTGGCTGAGCCCAGATGTATGATCTGTCTTTTTGGGGGGTGGGCGAGAACTTTACCTATTGTTGCTTTCTGTGTTTTCTTGGTAAATTGGCAAATATCTATGTTTAGAAGACAAAAATGAAAATGAAAACCGGTATCATTCATCTACCTAAAAATTTTCTGAGCTTGGTCACAAAATTAGGAAAGTAAAGTTTTCCTCTGCTGTCCAAATTCACGGACTGCAGGCTCCCTACTCCACAGTTTAAAGGTAAATTTCCTGAGCTGGATGGGGAGGTAGTACAAACCCAGAGAACAAACATGCAAAAGCAACTGCAGACCTTGGCGCCCCTTCCCATCCCATGGAATCGTCACTATGCAGAGAGGGTGACAGCTTCACCCACAAATGCTGAGCAGGAGGGCTCATGCATTGGCCAAGGGCGAAGAGCCGACACAATGCCTGATCACTACAGTGATGGTCGAGCACCAGGGTTTGATATTTTGCTTCTCCTTTTTCTAAGTTGCTTCATCTCCCTGGCCTGTCTTATTTCCTTCACTCCCACTTCTCTTTCTGCCTCTGCCCCTACTCTTTACTCTTCTGTGAGTGAGAGAATGTTGACAAGAAGGGGTGGGGGCACCTAAAAACAGCATGGAGGTCTCAGAGGGAACAGAGATGAGAAAGGCTGGAGAGGAGCCAGACAAAGGGAGAACAAGAGAGAAAATGAGAAGAAGGATGAGCAAGGGGAAGAAAAAAGGCAGAGAGAAAGGGAGACCAAGGGAAGCAAAGAAGAGGGAGCATTTTCTGGGGAAAAACCATTGCTAGTGAGCACAAATTGCTTTTTAGCCTTGAACTCTAAGAGTGACACATCAGATGGAGGACCTTAAATTACAGAGCAACCCCAGGATTTTTCCACAGTCCTTTCCTATAAGAAACTCTCAGTAGGAGCTGAGAGGACAATGTAAGATCAAAATATTATCAAGATCTTTCTTATATCAAACTTTTAATTTTGATATATAATGATTATAAGCTTACAGAAGAGTTTCGAAAATATCACAAAGAACTCTCACTTATCTAGACTCGCCAACACACACTTCATCACAGTGGCCATATCCTTCTCCTCGCTCCACCTCTCCTTCTCCCCCTACTCCTCTTTACTTTTTCCTTAAATCATTTGATAGTGAATTGCAGACGCTGATGCCCCTTTAGCTGAAAATACTATGAAAGCATTTTGCTGAGAAACTAGAAGAATACAGTGTAGCCCCATGGTTTTCATTAATACCAGATTATATAGAAAGCACTTAGGAGGCAATCAGGTTGGAAGGGGATATGGTGGGGGTGGGTAGGAAACATGGTTCAAGCTCCAGCGATTTAGCAAGTGACTCCTTTTTCTTAGATTTCCTTAGGTCAATAAAAATAGAAAAATCTTCCAAAGCAGCTTCTAACAAAACTTTACATAGGATTGAGAAAACATCAATTGCCTACATCAAACAATATCTTGGAAATGAGGATGGGTTTGGTAGCTAATACCCCTGGTCCCAGGTACTCCATCCAAGAAACCTCAAAACCAGCACTGCTTGAATTCAAACCCAGCCCTGGCCAAACTGCAACAAAAAATAGCCGGGTGTTGTGGCTGATGCCTGCAGTCCCAGCTGCTTGGGAGGCTGAGGCAAGAGAATTGCCTAAGTCCAGGAGTTGGAGGTCGTTGTGAGCTGTGTGACACCACTGCACTCTACTGAGGGGCGACAAAGTGAGACTCTGTATCAAAACACAAACAAACAAAAAAACCAAAAACGGCACTCCTTAATACAAAGGCAGAGAATTTGCGGAATCCTGTTATTACGTATAATGTTTCATTGACTCTAAAATATGTCTTGTTTAAGTTTGTATTTTAATATCTCTGAAATCGGGATTTGTCTTGCAATCAAAGGCAAAATTACAATTGGTAGCCCTATATTAGTATATAAATAATGATGCATTCTGCAAATGATGGCTTTTGAGATTAGATATGAGTATCTTTTTGAGTTCTGTGTATTACCTGCACTTCGTTGAGGCACAGGATTTTGGCACCAACTCCTAAGAATCCTCTCAGTTTCCAGCACGTGGTGTGCTTTATCCTACAGCTTCTCCCTTGCCATTCCCTCAGTCACTTTGCACACTTGGTATGTCTTTTTATTCCTGCTTCTCCCATCTACCAGCATGTGTCTGATTACTGATTCCTGCCACTCCAATATCAAGGGCTTGCCAGCTTCTATTCCGCTCTGCTCGGTGTATGTGGGCCTGTATGTGTGCTTGGAGGGGGTCAGAAGAGTGCAGTACTTGCCCATAGAATTGACGTGGGATCATGCTAGAGAAAGAGACCACAAAGAAAGCTGACGTCCAACCCGATAACAGAAGGCCAGAGTATTCTTGGCTATTGGCTCCAGGGACAATGAATGCATCTGCCTGCTTATTCACAATAGTAGTAATGATGATGATGATGGGTTTGGGTTATCTTCTAATCCAAAGAAAGCAGTGAGCAGACATGTATGCATGGAGTGGATGGTGGTGGCTCTTTGGCTTCCTAGCATGACTCACCTATTTCTCTTTTTATGACAGAACCAGCCCTTGGCCACAGGGTAAAATCTGATGCCAGCCTAGCTCACCAGATTCCTTCTAGGACCTTGGAAAACAGACGTTCTTTTTCTCTTGAATTTGTTAATTTGAAGCTTCCCATGGCCAGCTTCCCTGCTGGGGGTGGGGGTGGGGAGAGAAATTGCTAAACAAAGCAAAAGCAAAAACCAGCACAGATAACGACCAAATAGGCAGCCCTAGATCCTTCCACCCTGCGAAGTTCCACAGTTATCCTTCTCTGCCATTCGGGCCAGTGCATTCCTGTCCTGCTGAAACAAGCTTAAGCTGTTCCTTGGAGCCAATACAATATAAGGCATTTTAAATCTCTATTTTAAACTATCCCTCTAGCTTAGCTGTTCTTTTTGGAAGTTATTTGCAGCAAGCAATTCAAGTTTAAGATTTGAGAGGGCAAAATGCCCATATTCTATGTTGATTGAAAGGAGATTCTTGGGCCTCTGATCTGAGCTTTGGTTTAGAAGTTGTCATGACAATTAAAGGACAGATTCTGACTAAAGGAGGGGCCACACCTTAAGCTGGATCGGGGGTACTCTCAGGCCACTTTGCATCTATTCAAAGTCTTCACTGGGTGCCAGAAGGGCTTTGCAATGAGGTTGGCATCATAACGTTCTAAGAACCTGAGGCCTGAAGATTCAGAAGAAGGTGTTACCATAGCTACCATAGCCATCCATTCTGATTTATCAGAATTGATAAAAGCCTATCTTTCCACCAGCATTTGCTTTGCCCTCCTGGCTCCTGTGCTTTGTGAGGCATGTGCTAGAAAAAGAGCCATGCTCAAGAAGCCATAGCTTGGAGGACATATATCTGAAGTACTTGCTATAGCAGGAAGGCATGCATCTAACTGATCTAAAAACTATATGGCATTATTGAGGGGTCAAACAGAAGCTTATGTACAGCTTTATGTTTTTTTAACATAGTAATTTATTTGGTTTAAAGACAACCTCTATCTGCTCTGATTCTGGCAGAGATACCGTGATAAATGCTTTCCAGAATGGTGACAGCCCAGAATTGGCTGAGCCTATAGCTGATTCTTATCCACAAAATTAAAGTCTAGGAGAGACTGACACACACAGCAGAGTCCTGAATTGTTCTGCAAGGGTCTTGCTACAGTTGGACATTGCAAGGTTGACTGATATAAAACTCATCTCAAGGATATACTGTAGGCCAACACCGGTCTGGGAAACCAATGCAGTTGCTCAAAAACTAACCTCATCACTGGTCTGAGTACTCATTATGATGTGTGAGACCAGTCCCAGAGAACCTTGCAAACATTACTGAATAGAGTAGCGTTCTCAACCTGTGGGTCCTGACCCCTTTTTTCCATTTGTAACAATGCAGCAATTAGGAAAGATGAGAACCACTGGGATAGAGATGTTTACATAAAGGCATTCTCTTATCAGGTCTGATAGTTTATTGCCAGTTTCAATCTCTCAAGAAGTCCACTCTATTCAGACACCACTTTATACTCCAAGGTCCGCTGTGAGCCAGCAGTCTATGGGCCTTCCTCATAACTGATTTAATGGCAAAGAGTGAGCATATGATTTTTTAATGATCCTCAGAATTCTCACTTATGAAAACAACGACAGAATTTTTTTCCAGATGAATTTTTTTTTTAAAGCAGGCAAGAAAGAAGGCCTTTCTGCCTCTTAATCTGAAATTTTCTTCCCAGTAAACTTATGTGAGGGATCTGGAGTGGGACTTCGTGAGTTCAGATTCTGGCTCCACTTCTTCGTTGCTTTGTGACTTGGGTTGAGTCACACAACCTTTCTGAACCCCAGTTTACTCATCTGTAAAGTGGTCAGTAATAGCAAGAGATTCACAGTCCTGACTAAGGTTAAGAGCCTTCACTTTAACCTGGCTCCTGGGCTTTGTGAGGCATGTCCTAGAAAAAGAGCCAAGCTCAAGACGCCGTAACTCCTACTTCTTCCCCCGAGTTTACCCCCAACCCTGTTCCCACCCCTCCCTCGCCTCGAAGGGAAGACCTTGCTCTCTTAGGTATCTTGAAAATACTATGCGCCAGCCTTTTGGAAAGGGCTCAGCCGCAGCCAGAGCGCCTGGGCGCCTCCTTTGAAGGATGCGACCCCTACTGGAGCGCACACGTGCCTGGGAACAGGACCCAGCCGCAGGGTGCTAGGCGGGGTCGCGATGCGTGGATGGAGCTTGCTTCAGGTTGCGACTGGAGAGTCCACCCGCTGGTCTGGCTGGCTCGGCTGTGCGTGCGCCGCTAAGGGTGGTGGCGGCCGCCACCTCCTCGTGTCAGGTGCCGCGGGGAGCGCCCAAGGGTATGACTGGAGCCGACTTTCCAGAAGCCGCGCACGCAAAGCACAGCTCCGCACGCAAGGGGGAGGCGACAGCAGAGTAATTACAACCCCACCAAATTTGCAGGCGGGCTGTTTTCCTCGTCTGGCCACTCTCCGCCCTTGCTCCCGCCCCTCCCTCCTGGCTCTCCGCCCCCTGTTCCCTGCCTCGCATATTCGCCCCAGCGTGGCTTCCCGCCCCGCGCCATCCGTTCCGGACGCGGCCAGGACGGTCCCTCGCCCTCTGGCGGGTGTCGCCTGTGGGAGTAACTTCTACGCGGGAAATCGCAGAGCACTCAGGCCTTTGTGCGCCCAAGGACGGTCGGGGCTCCCGGTCTAAGGAGAAGCTGCTTACAGGGATTCCTGATCTTGCCACACTAGGTGGAAACAAATTTCCACGTCAAAGGGCTTCTCCTGAGGGGCCAATTTGTTTTCGAGAACTTAAGAAAAATAAATAACCAGGAGCGCTGCGAGGCAAACAGCCAGCATAACCCGTGTTTTCCTTCTTTTAAAACAGGCAGGTTTCCCTTCCCGACTCGGGTGCCTGCGGATCGTTATAGCGCTTTTCTCTTGGGGGACAAAGCTCAGGTCACGGAGAGGGAAGGGAGGTCGTATGGTCGGGGCGTGAGGCGCGCTCCCACCCAGAGCGCAGCGGCTTGGCGTGGTTCTGTTCCAATTTCTGGGGAAATCGTGCAGTCTCGATTTGGGGTGACTGTGAACGGCTACTCAACGGAGAGAAATTGCACACCGCCGCTTCCAGTAAAGCAGCAGGTGTAGCTCCCTGGCGGTCCGGGTGCGTAGCTGCCGCCGGGCCAGACCACCCGCGCGCCCAGTCGCGAGTAGCAGTCCGACAGTGCCAGCGCGCTCTGCCCCGCCCCAGGTCTCTTTTTCTCCTTTCCCAGTCCTTGAAACCCCGAGAAGCGGGATGGCGAGTTTTGATTCCGCCGTGTGAGCAAGCACCTCTGCGACACGGCGAGGGGAGCATAGGACTTGACACCATTCATCTACACCAGTCTCAGTCCCAACGCTGTTGAGAGAACGCCCACTTTGCCACAGCCTCAGGTGCAGCGGGGCTTGGCAAAGGAGGCACCTTTCCCCTGTCCCCATCCCAATTCAAGCGCTTCTGACTGTGAGGACGCCAAGAGACACCAGAGTAGGTGCTAAAGCTCCCAGAGCGGGCGGCAGGTGGCCAGGGTTCCTGAAGAAACTCGGGCTGTCATCTCGTGCTCAGTAAAGACCCTTTTCGGGATCCTCTGTTGCGCCTCCGCTGGAAACCGCGTCCGGGAAGGTTAGTCTGCCCGCTGAGTCGCCTTCCCGCGGCTCTTCAGACCGTTCCTGCAGGGCGGGGGTGGGTCGGGTGGCACCTTAAAGGAAACCAGTAGCCACCGCCTGGATGCCCGGGTGCTGGCCCCAAATTACAGGAACCGTTACTCGTCTGGTGGGGGGCGGGGTTGGCGCTGGGTCACAGAGAGGCGGAAACACACCCCTTCTTTCCTCCGCAGGACACTGGGCTGGGGATGAAAAGGGGCGTCTTTGGCCACTTCTGCGGAAAGCCAGCCTGGCCCTGACCTACGCATGGCCTCCTCTCCACCCAACGGCAAACAGTAGTCCGAGGCTGGGACAGGAGCGTGGGGAGCCTGTTTGTTCTGCACACCTGTGTCACACCTTCACCTTTCTGTCCCCAGCATGGCCACTAGCCTCTGCGGGAACGACCCTTGGCCACTAAGCCTGCTGTCCGTCCAGCAGACCACGCTCCTGCTGCTCCTCTCGGTGCTGGCCGCCGTACACGCGGGCCAGTGGCTGTTGAGGCAGCGGCGGCAGCAGCTGGGGTCCGCGCCCCCGGGCCCCTTCCCGTGGCCGGTGATCGGAAACGTGTTGACCGTGGGCAAGGCCGCTCACCTCTCCTTCGCGCGTCTGGCGCGGCGCTACGGCGACGTCTTCCAGATCCGCCTAGGCAGCTGCCCCATAGTGGTGCTGAATGGGGAGCGCGCTATCCACGAGGCTCTGGTGCAGCAGGGCGCCGTTTTTGCTGGCCGGCCGCCCTTTGCCTCCTTCCGCGTGGTGTCCGGCGGCCGCAGCATAGCATTCGGGCGTTACTCAGACTACTGGAAGACCCAGCGGCGCGCGGCGCACGGCACCCTGCGCGCCTTCTCCACGCGCCAGCCGCACAGCCGCCGCGTCCTCGAGGGCCACGTGCTGGGCGAAGCGCGCGAGCTGGTGGCACTGCTGGTGCGTGGAAGTGCGGGCGGCGCCTTCCTCGATCCGAGGCCGTTGACCATCGTGGCCGTGGCCAACGTCATGAGCGCCGTGTGCTTCGGGTGTCGCTACAGCCACGACGATGCCGAGTTTCGCGAGCTGCTAAGCCATAACGAGGACTTTGGGCGCACAGTGGGCGCCGGCAGCCTGGTGGACGTGCTGCCCTGGTTGCAGCTCTTCCCCAACCCGGTGCGCACCGCCTTCCGCGAATTCGCGCAGCTCAACCTCAACTTCACCAACTTCGTCTTCGACAAGTTCCTGAGGCACCAGGAAAGCCTTGGGCCCGGGGCAGCACCTCGGGACTTGATGGACGCCTTCATCCTCTCTGCGGAAAAGAAGGTGGCCGGGGACTCTGGCGATGGTGGCGCTCAGCTGGACTTGGAGAACGTGCCCGCCACTCTCACCGACATCTTCGGCGCCAGCCAGGACACCCTGTCCACGGCGCTGCAGTGGCTGCTCCTCCTTTTGGCCAGGTAAAGCCTTCAGGAGCTGTGGGTCAGGTCTTCCCTTTCCCTTTAGAAAAAGGCGGAGTGGGATTGGGGTATGCTGAGGTGGCAAGCAGTGAGCGAGGTTTGGGGTTTCGATCCAAATCGCCACCTCTCAAAATTGAGATGGTGTCCTTAAAGCAACACCCAGGGCCGCGGGGTGCCAGCCCAGACACTAACGCTCACACCCCACCCAGAGGTGCACCGACCTCCCCACCCTGCGTCTCCCATCTTGTCTCTACTCTCTCCCCTACAGCGAGTGGGAACAAATTTGTAAGAACTCCCTTGAAAACCAAGGTTTTAAAGTGGTTGCAGATCACCCCTGATCCTTCTCTCTCCCTGGCGCGGTGGAAGCAAAATTGGAATGGTTACCAAAGAATGGGGAGCGCCGTCTGTACGTTAGATGTCGCATCCTCGGAGGGGCTCGTCTTCCGCGCCGATCCGAGGCTGCCCAGTCCTGGCACTGGAAGCGCAACGCCTGTCAGGGCTTTGTTCCCGGGCAACGGCGTCTGGGAGCTCAGTCCCGCAGACGCGTAACACACAGAGGCTTTCGGAGGGCGCCCCAAAGCTAGCAGGTAGTGCTGGATTTATAAAACGGTGGCGCTAGGGGTGAGAGAAGTGTCGGCATAAAAAGCACTTTTAGCAGCAAGAAAGGCATTTGGGGGTGTCCAGAGCCCTGCCCTCAACTCACCCAGAGCGCACCTTGATGAGGGCAACGACCTGTGCTCGACTCCAACGCGCACGATTTCCACAGGTCCGCGATGTCTGTTTGCCAGATTTAGTAAATTAAAAATAAATTTTACACGGGACTTAACTTATACTGAAAGATTAGTTGCTGTTTATCTGAAACTCAGATTTAACTGGGCGGCCTGCATTTTATTTGAGGACCATACCCCAGGGGAAAATACCTCGCACCCAAGGCTAAATCATGGATTGCCAGAGAGACCAGAAATCCTGGTTGTGCCATGTCGTGGTGTCGTGGCGCGCAAATGAGCCGTTGGAAATGCTGAATCTGCAGGCGCCACAGTATGTGGTATTTGGAAGGCAAGGACACCTTTCCTCATGAAAATCTACAGCAATCTATAGTTCCTTAATTCTGTACAGCTATCTTCACAAATCAAACTTTTTGTATCTTTAAAATAGTTTTTTCAGTATTGACATCATAGAGACATGTATGGGGAGTGTGTGGCTAAAAACAGATAAAGAGAAATTAACCACAGATCAGGGAAAAGGTCGTCCCAGAATGGGTTCAATAGGACCTTTGCATCCTCAGATGTGCATTTTATCCATTGATAAAATCCATTTTATCCACCTTTCTTTTTGACTAGCACTGAACTGTACATAGTTCTCGCTGTACTTTTGGATAGCAAAAGTAAATAATTCTGGGGTTATACACTGAAAAATACTTTTTTCTTCCTTTTAGTGAAAAGATAATATGGCAGGGTGTGGCAAATTTTACTACCTGTTTTTGTATGTAAGTGTTGAAATACAGCCATGCCCATTCATTTATGTATTGTCTCTGGCTGATTACACCCTATACCACAAGAACTGAATTGTGTTGAGAAAGGCTTTGGTCCACACAATCCTTCATGAAAAAAGTTGGCAGACCCCTGCACTGTGGTGTTGAAGAAGCAGTTTTTTTAGATCAGCCATAATTTCATCACCTACACTGTTTTTTAGAGTTGCAATAATTAGTTACATGTTTTTTGACTTTTGACACTTGTTGAATTATTGTAGAGGCTATTTCCCCATCTTATAATATTTATTTGAATAATTTTTGATGACTACATAATTTTGCCATAATAATGTATAGTTATATATAATCATTTCTTGAGCTTTTGGTCTGATAATCATTTCTTGACAGCACTTTTACAATTTAGCTAGTGTTGTAATGGCATATTTTTGTGCCTGTTAGATTGTTTCCTAAAAATTCATCTCTAGGCATGGTTAGTGGTTTTAAAATGAGGGGGAAGGGGTTACCCTGTGGATCTTGTTTTGTGCTAAGATTTTGTTTCCCAAAAGGATTGCACCAGTTGATATAGTCAACAGTGTATTATAATTAGCACTAGTGTATTATAATTATAATTAGTTCATTAGATTATGATCTTACGAACATTGGGAATTTGCTTTTAAATTTAGAAAATGAAGTCTGTAGCTTCATCCATGAGGAAACCAGTTATCTTTGCATAAAATGAGAACAGCATGTCTGTTGGAATTATCCACATAAATGAGGGGAAAAAATTTAAAAAGTCTGCTTTAAGAGCCACATTTTAATTTTTGTGGCTCTCAGGTGCTCTTACCTTTGTTGACTCCTTACTCCATAAGGAAAGTTAAAAATTATATTTTATGACAACATTGGTATAAAGATTAATAGATTAAAATGATATATGAAACAGGTTCTTCTACCTAAAAGATCATTTTTCAGGTCTGAAAATTATCAAAGGTATGAAACTCTTTTCGTGGTCCCCTAAAAAGTACCGCACGCCGTAGGCCTTGCCCCTGGGGTACATAATGGATAAATCAGCCTTGTCCATTACTGTGCTTTTTAGACTGAGAAAATTTAGAGTTTTTTGCCTTATAATGAGAGAGAGAGCTTTAGCCATGCAAGGCTTATTACAGGAAATATAATTGCTCAAGTCGGTCTTATAATTTAGTGAAAAATTAGGAAACTGTTTCAGAGTCTTCTTTTGTCAGAAACACTAATTCAGGCACTGACCTACATACCCTGTTTAAAGAAAAGTAAAATTAAAATAAATTGTAATGTACTTTCTAGATGAAAGAAATATTAATTGTGCTCACTTATTCTTCTTTCTGTGCATTAAAAACCAAACAGGTACCCTGATGTGCAGGCTCGAGTGCAGGCAGAACTGGACCAGGTTGTGGGGAGGGGCCGTCTGCCCTGTCTGGGTGACCAGCCCAACCTGCCCTATGTCATGGCCTTTCTTTATGAAGCCATGCGCTTCTCCAGCTTTGTGCCTGTCACCATTCCTCATGCCACCACTGCCAGCACTTCTCTCTTGGGCTACCACATCCCCAAAGACACAGTGGTTTTTGTTAACCAGTGGTCTGTGAATCATGACCCAGAGAAATGGCCTAACCCAGAAGACTTTGATCCAACTCGATTCTTGGACAAGGACGGCTTCATCAACAAGGATCTGACCAGCAGTGTGATGATTTTTTCAGTGGGCAGACGGCGGTGCATCGGTGAAGAGCTTTCTAAGATGCAGTTGTTTCTCTTCACCTCCATCCTCACTCACCAGTGCAATTTCAGGGCCAACCCGAAGGAGCCCTTGACAATGAATTTCACTTATGGACTGAGCATTAAACCCAAGTCATTTAAAATCAACATCACTCTCAGAGAGTCCATGGAGCTCCTTGACAGCGCTGTCCAAAAGTTACAAGCAGAGGAAGTTTGCCAGTGAGAAGCCAGAGGCAAGCTGAAATTTTAGAACTACTCAAGTCTTGGGGGATGGGGAGTAAAATTCCGTTTTTTCTAGCTCCTGTGCTTCATGCTGAGTAGCTCCTACTGAGTACTGGGCTGAGCACCAGTGCCTGGAAGAGTTTTTGAGTCAAAGATTTAAAGGGTCAAAGGAATTTTTATACATATACTGGAGCCTGCTAATAATGATTTCTTAAGGTAGCCTTCTTTGGAGTTAAAACACACATGCATGGACACGCTTTCTCACGAAGAGGTATTTCAGTAAATGAAATACCTTTCTAGGTGAGAGCCAAGATTGATTGATCATCTACGTACAGAAATTTATTCCATAGAAAACTGTGTTAAGCAAAGTTTTGGAGTATA
The DNA here is from genome assembly GCA_963574655.1 of Perodicticus potto. Taxonomy (NCBI): domain Eukaryota; kingdom Metazoa; phylum Chordata; class Mammalia; order Primates; family Lorisidae; genus Perodicticus; species Perodicticus potto. The sequence continues at coordinate 13,232 of CAUYRH010058921.1, forward strand.
TTGTTGAAGATACAAAGGCAAGTAATTTCATTGTAGCATATGTGATCGAGGGGGTTAAGAGGAAAGGAGAAAGACCAGCCAATAATCCCTTCTCACCTTTTCAGTAAAATAGCTTAGACAGACTTGTATTTATGAGTGGATTTATCCTTTTGCTTCTGATATAATTCCTTACTTTTTAGGACAAATCATAATGTCAGTTGCTTAAAGAGAAATTAATAGTCGAATTAGTGATGATAGTGGGTTTCAGTGATTTATCATGAATTTTGAAGTATGAATTGTTAAATTATAAAATTCCAAGCTGAAGTCATACCTCTTTTGGTTGCCAAAGTACAATTTTTCAATTATGAGGAAGAAACCTACAAATAAACAAAAATGAAACCCCCAAATTTCCAGCTAAACTTTAAATTATGTGATTGTAATATACTGATTTTAGTAAGTCTCATAAAAGGAAGTTATCAAGTAGTATTCTCTGTCTATACATATACACGTATATAATATATATATTACATAATCATCTATAAGCAGTATATTAGTATTATTTTGTTAAGGAAAAGGTTGAATAATATGTCTTGCATAATATTGCAAATTGAAAAGTACAACCTATTCAACTAAGTGTGGCTCAAATTAAATGCTACTAAAAAAAAAACACTAAATGAGCTTGATTAAATCAACACCCTATTTTTGGCACATGGAAACCAAGCAAGGTCTCTTTTTTTCATCCAAAATTTGGACAATAACTGACAAATCTCAAAATCAGGTCCAAAGATGCGTTTTTATTTTATAATTGTAAAAATCAAAATCATATTCCTAATGCAGAATCTCTTTTTGAAACTGATTTAATTAATATGTTAAAATTTAACTCTTGGCATGCTTAAATTTAAATTTAATTTCAAAGCCATTCTGATTATTGAACTGCAGTTGGAGTTAGTGAGAACCACCGTCACCCTTTGGAAAGCGGAGAACTCTAACCAGTGTCTGCCGAAGACAAAGGCCGTGATTTATCTGGACGTTCTCTTTGCTAGGTAACAAGGGGGAAACTCCCATTAGAACTGATCTAGTTTCTCCTTAAGTGATTTTTTAAACAGTAGCATTTATGTCTGCTATATTGAAAGTTAAAATCAGAAGATAGTTTTGGGAAGACATTTTAAGAATCACATTGAAAGAAGAGGAGCTGATCAGATCAGTTGCTTTAAGAGGGCCAACCCTGTGAGCAGTTATATTGGTAGTGGGAAAACCTAAAGCTCTAACAAAATGTATGCATTTGGCTTATGTAAATAACCTGAAAACCTTCAAAAAAGTAGCGGAAGATTGCAAAAGTACAGAGTGAAGCTGTAAGTTTCAATTTTCACTGCAATTCAACTTCTGAAGGAAGTCCTACAGTGTAAGAGCTTGCTTGTTAAATTTTATTAAGTTTTTGGACTCTTTGTATCAAAATTACAAAGAAAGGCGTTTATGACGGCTGTGTGTGTGGGCGGTAAGAGGAGGAAAGATGGTTAAACAAATTCCCGCTCATCGCAAATTGATTAATTTGGAGCACAAAATTTGAAGCAATTAAACATTTCGGAAAAAAGATGTTTGATATAGCAGTATTAAATCTTAAATAGTCTATTTTAAAAAATCTACAATATAGCAGATCTGTTTTGTAGTTTGGAATATTTTGTGATAAAACTCGTAATTTTTATTTTAAAAGTTTATAGCTGTACTTCTTGAGTATGAAACATTGTATCAATATTCTTAAAAGATATTAAAGTCAACTGTAGGTTTGCCCAGTACATTTCAATTTTTTGTCACTGGCCATTCCAAAACACTATACCCAGCAGGGCTGAGACAGTGATTTGGGGGCTGCCGCAGCCTATTTATTTAGATGCCTAACAGCAAAAATAATCATGTACCAATCTGGATGCCTCATTGAGTCAACCATGTCCAGATGTGCGATAATCCATTTTCATGTCTGTGGGCTCAGTTGTCATCTGACGCTTGTGGCAAAGAGAAAGCAGTGCTTATAGAGAAGAAAGTAAGGTATGTGCTTGGAGGTTACCTGGCTTACTGATATGTTTGTAACATAATTTAAAGAAAGAAAACAAAATCCAAAAGGAACAAAACTAACTTAATTGGGAGGCGACAAAAATTAGATTATTGGCTTACTCAGAAAATTTCACTGGATTTCTACCAGAGATAGATCTCTGACTGCCATTAAAGTCAACACCTGTAGTCCAGTTTATTGCAACAGTTATTTTGTTTATAAATGCCTCATTTGCATGTTAAAGCTTTGACTCTGTAAGAGAAATTGCTTTTTTTTCCAAAACAAAAGGATGTCTCAGGTTTGTTTTGAGGTTTGTCTAAAAAACGTTCATGTTCCAGAACTTAGCCTTTACCTGTGAAATGTTACTATGGCCTTAATACTTTCATCCTAGATCTATATTAGATCAAATAGTTGCATAGCAGTATATATTAATTTGTATGTTTTCAGCTATGATACAACTGTGTGATTGAAGAAAGGTCTACTTTAATAGGTGTTTATAACTCAAGGACAGCTTCTTCTTATTTTTGTGCTTTGCCATGTATGCTTTGAGTGTATACATACATAGTAGTAGTTACATTACATAGTTGTAATTGAAATAAATTCTGGCGAAACAGCAGTAAGATGTAGCTTTTACTGTTTGATATATCAAATTTATGACAGATCTGTTTCTGATTACATATACTGAACAGCATTACCAAAATAATAAAAATTACTTTCACAATCTTGTTATGGAGCTTCATTTTATGTTGTAGCAAATGCAGTCTAATGCATCAATTTATGTCAACTATTGCTGTGCATTCTTAAATTTTATTATTGCATCATAAATATTTAATTTGGCTAGTCTACATTTTAGATTGCTTTTTTTTTTTCAAATAGGATTTCAGTATCCGGTTTCCTACCAAAATCCTGATCTTTATATTTTGTACCTATAAGAACCAACATAGAAGTTAAATTTCTTTCTTTCTCTTTCTTTCTCGTTTTTCTCTTTCTCTTGCTTTCTCTCTTTCTTTCTTTTTCTTTCTCCCCTCCCTCCTGCCCTCCATTCCTTCTTTCCTTCCTTCCTTCTTTTCTTCTTTTTTTTTTTTTTGACAGAGTCTCACTCTGTTGCCCTGGGTGGAGTGCTTTGGCATCATAGTTCACAGCAACCTTAAACTCTTGGGCTCAATTTCTCTATTTTTTATAGTAGATACAGGGTCTTCTTTTGCTGGAGTTGATCTCAAACTCCTGAGCAGGCAGTCCACCCACCTGTCCTCCCAGAGTGCTAGGATTACAGGCTTTCATAGCCCACAAGTTAAATTTCAATGGCAAAAAGTCAAGCATCATGAGATTTCATTTACAATTTTGAAAGATTGCATAACTGAGCTGATATTTTTGTTTCATCTAAAAGATTCAGTGCACATTTTCCCCCTCAGCAGCACACCAGTCCTTTCTCTGAGTAATTAATTAGTTCATTGCCTTGGTTAATAAGTGCAATTAATTTCCAATAAAATAGGATGGGTGCAAGGATTCTGCAATACACCATGTGGAAATACTTTTCTGCTGACCTTTTTACTTGGTAAAAGGACTTGACTTCACAGGGCCCATGCCCTGAGTCTCCAGGTCTTCACTGCCCCCCACTAACAGATGACAGGGTTATGCAGTACCTAAGGCCCTTATTTCTTCTGGATGGCAGCTCTTATTACTGTGAAAACAGGAAAAGAAATATAGCGAAGGAAAAATTATAAACAATGTCACTGCTACTTTGGCTTGGGAATGTCACTTTAGCAGCCAAAAGTTAAGGCTGTGAATGGGTTTAAGAGAATCCTCATTTGTTTTCCAGATGTACTGCCACAGGACCTTGGAAATGGTCATACAGGGCAAAATCAGTCAAGGAAATATTTTCACTGGAAAAAGATTCCTTTAAAAAAAATCAAAATTGTTTGCAAAACTGTTGAGCAGTGTTGGATTCTACCCAATCCATCCCAGAGAGGAGAAGACTGGCCTGCAGGGTGGGAAGGGAAGCAGCTTTGGACATAAGACAGGTGTGGGCCCTGGAAACCCAGAGTTTGTTTCTTAAACCTCAGACCTGGTCTGTTTTCCTGCACAAGAGCTGCAGAATTTAACTGGCTAGAAACTCTCCCTTCTTTTGGCTCAGCAACTCTCACTCTCTGCTGTCCAGTTTGTGACTATTAGTTATAATTCTCAGAAAGAGAAAGATGAAAGGAAAAAATATATTCAAGCACATTTGAAAGCAATTCTTTTTAACTAAGAATTTGGAGGAGAATAATCTAGTTTAAATGCATATAGGCAAGACATAGGTAATGACTTGTGCGTACAGCTCCTTCATTTGCTGAGCTACATACAGGCTCTGAGGAAGAATGCTGCGATCTTTCCAATGTGTGTCAGGAGGGGAAGAAATGGAACTAAAATATGTTGATCACTTAGGATTTTTGGATCACTGTGCTAAACTCTCTAATGCATTATTGCACTACAATCTCGCGAAGGAGGTGGAAGGTAACATGCCCAAATTGTACATTTAGACGTGTTCTTGTCTGATTTTCCTGCAGCTGGACTGACTTCAAAGCCTGTTGTCTTTATACCACAGCTTATCACTCTCCAACCTGCCTTATATAGTCTGTTCATTTTTTAAGCCTTGAGGTCCTTGGAGTTTCACAGCAATTTACCTCCTTTGTCTAGAGCACATTCCACCCTATAGCCAGGGAGTTACTGACATTGTGATGTGGGACAGGACTCACAACACTGTCCTTTTCTGAGAAAAGCTTTCTCAAGCTGTTCATTATGCCAAAAAATGTTCATGCTTTGTCTTACAGTCCTAAACCTCTGTCCTAGAACCTATGTGGACCAGGCATCTTGGCCTGATCACCATCCACAGGCTGGTGTGCACCATCCTGGGTATTGGGGCCAGTGGACAGTCAAAGCCTTTCCATCTCTCAGAACCCGTGAGCACCAGCCGGGGGGAGAGAGTAGAACCAAGGTCCTTGCACAGGAAGCAGAGAGGGGCTGCTGTGTGCTACATAAACAACACGCTGGGTGACTAACAGCAGACGCCTAATGCCCTGAGACCCGCTTCGGGTCAGGGCTAAGAGTCACTGTGCAAACCTGAAAAGTCAGCTGGTCTTTCTCCCTCTCTCTCTGTTTTTAAAATTCTGTTTTTCTTCCTATTTGCTTACTTCTTTTACCCTTTCTCTCAGTGGATAACCATCACAGTGTCTACTTTGTCTTTGTGTGTTCCAGCAAAATTTGTCCTACTGTTTTGCATACAGGTGTTATTTGTACTTTACGGAAGTACCGTATGTAGCTCATCCTGTTGCTTGGGCTTTTCTTCCCGTGGTATTTTTAAGCCTCCCCCCTGTGTAACCCCTTGTGTTCCATGGTAATCATCTACTGCATTTTTTTCTTTATTTTGCTCTTTTGGGAATGGATGCCCAGGTGGCTTCCAATTTTATGAGCTCCTAGATGATGCTTCGAGGAATAGCCTTGTATGTATTTCCTTATGGACTTAAGTAAAACTTGTAAAACTTGCCATATCCATGATTAGAAGTGCTGGGTCAGCAATTATATGCATACACAGTTTAAATACAGCACACATGTTCTCCAGAATACCAGACCGGTCCACAGGCCCTGCAGCTGTGCATGTGGGTTCCCCTAGATCCACTTTCCCACCAATAAGCGTTGTAACCTCTTTATTTTTAAATGAAATATCTCTTTTTGGGGAGAGAGAATACATTACATGGTTTTTTTCACCAAGAAAAGAAAAAAGAGACTTTTTTTTGGTCTTTTCTATGGTCCTTTTTCAATACTTCCGTATCCATATTTGTGTTTACATTGTATCTCCAATGTTAGGCGGCAGTCCCTGAAAAGCAGAGACCGAGTTACACCAATTTTGCTATGAATGGTACGGTGCATATAGAAGCGTGAGTGAGCTGGGGTCATGGCCTGTGCTGAAGTCCTTGCAGGCTGTTAGGCAGGAAGGGTGGTGCCAGATTCTTACAGCAAACAGGAAGTCGAGCACTAGCTTTGGAGATGAGCAATAGCAGCTAAAACCATGGACTGGAAACTACCAATCAAGTCCATTTTAATTTAATTTAATGACATGAGTGTTAATTGAGCACCTGCTGGGTGGTAGGAACTGTTCTAGGCACCAGAGCTAGACCCAGACCCTGAGCTCATGGAGCTGATATTCTAATGGGATGGGTAGGAGGAGAGAAAAATGAATAAGATTTCAGTAACTATAAGTGCTGTAAAGATAGTAAACCAAAGTGCAGTGCATGTGTCCATGTGAGTATATGCTAGGGGTGCTGTTTAGAATGAGTGGTCAGGGAAGCCTTCCAACAGAGGCAACGCCAATGGGTGGGCACTGAGGACAAGCTTCCTCTCACATCCACTCTTGGTGAAGAAAATACAAGCACTGAGTTATCCAACAATAAATTAATTACCAACAAATCACGAAACTGGTTGCAGCCCATTCAATTGATTTTAGGGTTACAAAATTAGGGCAGTTGGAAGGAAAATAAGCTCACACACTCCATGGCATATGATGTAGGCAGAGTGGGCTTTTGGTTTTGTCAAATGGCTTTAGTGTGGTCCAGACCATCCCCTGCCATTGACTCCTAAGCTCATTCCCATTCATTTCCCTTGGGGTATTGACACAATTTCTGAATAACCAGAGAGCAGGCTCTTGGAACTAACATACTTTTCAACAATGCAAAGTATAATGGCCTGCTAATTCTTCAATTTTATGTGTACCAAAGGAATCCAACTGGATTCTTTGAAGCCCTTAGTGGATCTTCTAGAATATTTCATAGATTCTACTTCTGGCCCTTGAATAGAACTTTTATTATATCTGATTGAATAGGATGTCCACCCTAATCTGCGGGGTTGCTGAGAAGAGCAGGCAGTCTTGTGTTTCTGTTCTCAGATCTCCTGTGCTCTGTGCTTTCCTAGCTGTGTGTCTGGCTTTGTTGTTTCACAGTAGCTCCTGCTACTGTCTAGGCCTTGGGGCACTAGGTTTCAGGCGACACTCAGCCTTTCCTACCTAGGGGAAAGTTGCTGGTGGCTTCCTGCTCTAGATGGGTGCTCGTGAAGCACAGGACACTCTGCCCTGGCCCTTTCTTATGCCTCCTCTCTTACTCTCTCTGCGCTCACTTCTCTGCTGGTCCAATTCAGGATTGCCGAAAGGCCACAGCTGTTCTCTGTCTGCCCTTCTCAGCAATCACCATTTAAATTTCAGACTGTGCTTCTGCAATTTCCACAGTTCCCAAACAAATCTAGTTGACATCCCAGAGCTTGGCACTGACATTGAAGAAAAAGTGGTGAAACACAGGCTGGACAAACGGTAGAAGAATAGGGGTTATTTTTCACTGTGTATTTTCCAATGTGATTTCCAGGAACCTACGACTGTAAAAACAAGGTGAGCCTGCCCACCATCTTGCTTTAATTTCTAACCTCAAGAGATGGCTCTATGAAGGTTTCACTAACAAAAAAGGGAAAATAACTGTCCTTCTTCCTCAGTGCCCTGATTTTCTTTGTGAGAACATGTAGGGGGGTTGAGGTCGTCCTTGAGACGTGCCCTGGACTCTGCAGAGGTCAGCCCTTTTCTCACTTTCTTTGCCCAAGCATCTCACCTCCATTCAGTCTGAGTTCAGATCTCACCCCCTTCATGAAGCCTACCCCCCAACTGCACTGTTTAATACTTGGTCTGCCCCACAGGGTTTCTCAAACATCCCCCATTGTGAATCTGAAGATAAAATAGTATGAAGGTACATAGGTATACAAGTGCTTCAGGAGTTCAAGGGAAGAAGAGATTTGCATTTTCCAGTTCAGGGTAGGAAATCAAGGAAACTTTCTTGGAGAGGGTGGGTCTGAAACCAAAAACTGCCCCTATCTCAGTTTTGAAGCACATAACACTCAACCCTAAGAGGATTAAAGGAGAGACCAGTGTAAGGCAATATTCTGGTTGGAAAGTGAACTCTGAACAGTGAGATTCAAATTAGTTCCCATGGCTACAAGGCTGTGCTCTTGCAACCCCTACATCTGCAGAAACAGTGGCCATGGTCCTGCTGTGCCCTCCTTGAGCCGAACCGAGACACACTGCCGACGGGAGTAACAGAATCTGGTTGGTTGCTTCTCTAATCCATCTCTTCCGAGGCTGGGATTGCCATCCAAAGCTGATCTTCTCATGTTGCTGCTTCCTGCAGGTCAAAGCTTGAAGCCATGACCTCAAGAACCACGCTGAGTGATAAGGAGTAGCTGAGCGTGATTTTTCAGATACCCGAGATTTTCCACTCTGGACTCCACCCCTGCCTCTAATCTAGTGGTTCTCAACCTTCCCAATACTGGGGCCCTTTAATACAGTTCCTATAGGTCACGACCCACAGGTTGAGAACCGCGGCTCTCACCTATAGCACTGCCTGTATTCCCCTGGTGTTTACCCACAGGCAGAGGAGCAGGTGCTCCCAGTAGAAAAGAAACAAGGTCAAAGGAACAAGGAATGTGGGGAGCACAATTATTTATACTAAAGAAAAAAGTTAAATTTCCAGGAGTTAATGTGGCTCTCTCATGCTGCTCTACAAATTGAATACTTTCCTGAGTGGTTACTTTTACGTTGTTCACATAGCCTCAGTGGGCTCTGCTGGTCACCAGCCGTTTTGCTACATGAATCTTCTAGGGTTTACACCAGAGGTCAGCAAACAATGGCCCTGGGGCCAAATCCAGTCCACTACCTATTTTCGTACAGCTGTGAGCAATGAATGATTTTTACGTTTTTTAAATGGTTGAAACCCATCAAAAGAAGAACACATCACAATGAATACGTGAACATTTTATGAAATTCAAATTTCAGTGTCCATAAATAAAATTATGTTGGAACGCAGCCACACTCATTTGTCTACTTACAGCCTGTGGCAGCTTTTGTCCTATCATGGGACAGTTGAATAGTTGTGACAAAGACCACACGGCCTGAAAATCCTAAAATATTTACTATCTGGGCTTTATAGGGAAAGGCTGCCAACTCTGGTCTATACCATCACTTCTCACAGAACTACTAATCATGGTAACAACCTCCGCTCGTTTCCAAAGTACGTTATGGTTGACAAAGTGCTCCCATGTGCATTACTTCTGCCTCTGTCCTGAAGGGCCCTGGACTACGCTAGAGCCCTGGCCGGCTGCTGCCCCTTCACAGAGGGACAGGAGCTCACAAAGCCACAGCCCCAAAGGAGGCACTAGGGGGCAGAAAAACAGGTCAAAGACATTTTTCCCAAAAGCAATTTTCTAGATTGTTTAGAAACATAGCCATTTTATCATAAACTAGTGTACAAACATAGCAGTTAAACCGAAGGCAAAACTCAGACCCAAGTACTGTAATAATACAACTAAAACAAACAAAAAAAAGGTTGTGGTTTTAGGACTTGACACCTGTGCTTATTGATTTTCTTCTTCCGATTCTGATCTCCGTACTTTTTTATTATTTAGGGTATGCCAGAGTGTCACAATTTTTACCTGTAACCTAAAATAAGGCAACCAACCACACAAAATCCATCCTCTCCTCTAGCTTCATGGGACCCCTGAAACATCTGTTAGAGAATTCTCATTTGCTCCTGTGTGCACGACACAGTAAATCCAGTATCATTTAATATACATGCAGATCATCCAGGCCACCATTTATTCAGCATCTAGTTTATGTTTCTAAATATTGTTATATACTATTAGATACTGTTTTAAACAACTGTTATAAAAACTAACACATGCCCTGACTCTTCTGTTTGAGGCAACACGCTTACGCACCCTTAATTCAGTGTGATGGATATTGTACCAGGCTGTGGAGGTGCGAAGGGGACTAAGACCAAGAAATATACATAATTCTCCTAGAGACTGTGGGGGAGATGAGGGTTAGAAAGGGTCCCATGGAGGAGATGCCACATGAGCTGGGCCTAGAAAGATGCTTAGGGTTTGGCCAGAGAGACACCATATCGGGCAGGGAGAACAAGAAGATCCTGGACAAAGCCTTGAGGGATGAAAGGGCATGTTCCCTGCTGGGTCCTCAGAGCATGGCACAGTGCTGTCGCCGCATGTGTGCCCAGTAGATATCTGTTGAATGAATGACTATTTGGGGAGCAATAATCTGGTGGGGTGGAGAATATGTGTGTGCATTTGCATGTGGTGCATGGGGGTGTGTCTACCCAACCAACATCCACTGTCCTGTTTACTTGTTAATAGAACCTTGATTTTCTTCAGCTACTCAGGCTTCAGAGAGCTGATTCTGTTTAAACTCAGGTAAATCCTGAACCGACTGTAGCATTCCTAATCCCCCTGCAGTGATCAGTTCAGACAGGGATATATAATCCTTTTTGGCTAATGAGTTTGAAGAGGAGTCTATTACAGGGATGCTTCAAAGGTTTCATTCACTGTTCTTAAAATAAGTACAAGTAAGAGACACTGTGTAGAATGTTAGTGTGTCTGGATGTGAATGCTGTAGAGATCTTGTAGCCAAGAGGACCAAGCTGAAACTCCAAGAATGACTGGATGGAAAACTGCAATGATCTTGTCCTTGACAAAGTCATCGGGCCACTCAGTAAACCAATTCAGGGCTTCCTACATGTCTGGTTCCCCTCCCAGGTGAGACAAATTAATGTGCTCATTTATATAATGTAATTGAGAGTTTTATTTTTCTGATTCTGGAAGCCAAGACTTTTTAACAGATAGGGCGGTTGTGGCCTCTAGGGCAAGGGTGAGGTTGTGGAGGTAGGTGAGGCGGGCCACAAAAGATGTGTGCTGAGGAGTTTGGGATTTTTTCTCCAAAAATCTGGGGTAGGTAGCACAGGAAGAACTAGAGTAGGCAAGTGCTTCAGAATGGTGACTGCAGATGGACCCTGACTTGGAAGGATGTTTGATACTGGGCAGACCGTCCAGGGGCATGGCTATGAGATCACCCAGGCAAAAGAGAAAGTAGACTGGGCCTGGCCTCCCTGGGGGACAGAGAAGGAGTGGAAAGAGAAACTTCAGAAGTATACTAAGCAATGCTTGCAATATAGAATAGGTGATGTACTATTTGGTTTGTACATACTTAAGACAATTATGGTAACTTTCTGAATACAGTTTATCGATTTTATAAACATAATGTGATATCGAAAGAATTGCCTGATTGAACATATGCAGCTCTTTGTCCCCCTGTCCTTTGTGAAGGGGGCAAAGCCCTTGCCTTTGGAGGATGTACTGTATTCTATATGAGGTGTAGGCTTGAGGAGGGAGGGTTCAGGAGTGAGGCATCCGCCTCTGGGGTCATATAGTAGTTTGACAGCTTGAAGCTAACTGCTGAATATTGGAGGAAACGTTCCTGAAGGAAGGTGGTAAGAAGAAGACAACCCATACATGGGTGTACATAGCCATGCTGTCAGTCACGGAATGAGCCGAAAGACATAGACAATTGCACCAGTAAAGCAGACAGGAGGGGACGGGGACATGGAATGCTCAGACTCCCTGAGATAGTGTAAGACTCCATGAGTCTGCAGAAACCTGCTCTTACATTTAAAGGGGGCTTAACCTTTGTGAGACTAGCAGGAGCCCTGTTATCCCAAGAAACAGGCTGTATGTAGTTGGGCACTTTGGGATTTTACCCTACTTACAGATGGTTGTTTCAGAAACAGCAGAAGACATGAGACTGCTGGACCCTAGACAAAGGCCTTTATTACTCACAGCACAGCAGGCACCAGGAACATGACACTGGTGCTGGTTCCCTATGCCCTCAGGTTCCACAGGGACAAGTGGAGGAGCCCATATGAATACTGTGCAGGCAAAAGATTCGTGTCCCAGCTGAGGAACACCTCAGAGAATCTGCCTCTGTTAAAGTGAGCAAAACAATCCTTACTCTTGTGAGGATGTGTTATTTCATGGTTAATACTGCTCACTGCAGTACAATTCCGAGAAGCGTCTGCATCAAGAGTGTTCAGAGTGGCTCGGAGCCCATAGCACAATAGTTACGTCACCAGCCACGTGCACCGAGGCTGGCGCGTTCGAACCCAGCAAGGTCCTGCTAAACAACAATGACAACTGCAACAACAACAACAAAAATAAGGCATTGTGGCAGGCGCCTGTAGGTCCAGCTACTTGGGAGGCTGAGGCAAGAGAATTACTTAAGCCCAAGAGTTAGAGGTTGCTGTGAGCTGTGATGCCACAGCACTCTATTGAGGATGACACAGTGAGACTCTGTCTGGCATAAAAAAAAAAAAGGAACAGTGATCAGGGCCTTGTATTCTTGGCATACCCAGCAAAAATGTACAGGGAAGCATGGTGTAGACTGTCTTCCTCAACAGCCAGTTAATGGAAAAAACAAACTACGGAATCACTTAAAATAATACACATTTTTCTTAAATATGTGTTTTAACCAAACACACACACACACACATTCATTCATCAATCTTATAAGTTTAAGGTCTTTTCTTAACCAGGCATTCCCGTTTTGGAATTTTGAGTGGCTTTCTGCAAGTGGCCTGTGTCCATAATGCATCACCTATGATGTCTAGTTTCTGTGTCTTTAAAGTGAAGCAAAGACTTAAAAGATACTTGCAAATCAATCTGAATGCAGATTTTTTCTAAATTGTGGTAATATATTTTCTCTAAACTTTTAGAGTTGCCTAATCCATCAGCAAAATACTTTTAGCCCCTCAACTTCATTGAGCCTTTCCAAAGCATTCATCTTTGTGTTCATCAATATAGCAGTTCCTTATTTTCATGCTCCTATTTCATGAATGTCATAACTTTAATTAAATTATGCAATTGTGGGAATAAGACTTAACGAACCCCCTAATCCTTTTTTTTTTTTTTTTGCAGTTTTTGGCCAGGGCTGGGTTTGAACCTGCCACCTCCGGCATATGGGGCCGGTGCCCTCTCACTGAGCCACAGGCGCCGCCCAAACCCACTGATTCTTAATAAACACAGAGTTCAACTTGAGGGAGCAGAAGTGCATAGGCAAAGGTCAAGACTGCTCATTGACCATGGGTGCTCAGAGTGTGGGGCATCTATTAGCACATTTTGTAAGGGTAGAGTGCATACATTAATATGATACGTGGCCAAACGGAGGTTAATCAATAGACCTCCTAACGTATCTGCATAATAAGCAGGACCAGTGAATGGTTCTTGGCCAGTTTTATAGCCTCTTAATTTCTTTCCTGCCAAATAAGTAATTAAATAATGGGCTTTCAGTCCTGCCTGCACATTTGAATCATCTGGACCTGTGGAAAAAACCAACGGCCATGAATGTCCTTCCCAGGCAAATCAGAATCTCTAAGGTGGGATCCTGACATTGGTATTTTTTCAGCATGTCCCAGTAAGTTCCAATGTGCAGCCAGATTTGAGAACCACTGAGTAAGAACAGAATACACATACTCAAAATCCATTAATTTAACTTAGCATGGAAATGTTTATTGAAATCACTAGGGATCTGAATTTTAAAATGCATTTTAGGAGTAACAGCTTCCTTGCAACTGGGCACGGTGAGACTGGGGAGAGAAGAATTCAGGCATCTCTGGTTGGCGAGATCTGCCCAGAAACATCCCTTTGGGGACATAGGGAGACAGCGTGAGACTTCTGGACCCCCGAGGAAGGCAAAAGCAGTGGAGATCTGACAAGTGCTTGCGTGTGTTTGTTTGCTCTAATCCTGCCGGCAGCTGTGGCTGCAGCAGCAGTGAGATTGCAAACTGGAAAGGCCTTACCTGTGAGCTGTTCAGGTTTCTTTTGGCGTTGGCACTCAGTTGAACTGCCTTGGGAGAACTGGGGCAAGAGTGAGGAGGTCTTTGACTGTTGTCTGGGGCTCCAGACTGAGCCGCTGAGCCAGACGGAGCTACCAGTGTTTGGTGGTGGGCTGTGTGGAGCCATCATAGGAGAACTGCCCCGGCAAGCTCCACCCTCAGGGTCGCAGAGTAATCTAGTGACTGAGCAACCTAAAGGCGGGGACTGAGACGCCTTGCAGCCTTAGCCCTCAGGGGCATTGGGTGAGACCGGTTTTGGCACACTGGGTAAGTGGATAGCCACTTAAGGAGTGATCCCAGAGACAAGCACTTTCCTGGGAAAGCTTCTGTTTAGCCCAAGTTAGCAAGTTAAAGTGCCATCTAAACAGGCTGAGGAGGATTTAAGCTCTCCACCCTGCGGGGT
>CAUYRH010058925.1:0-22804 GCA_963574655.1 Perodicticus potto
AGAAAGCAAATTAACAACATTTTCCTCAGGTTTATATTTGAAACAGAACATTTTAATGGTGTTGCTGAACTCCTCGAAATATTAGGAAGTACTATTAATGGCTTTGCACTGCCACTGAAAGCAGAACATAAACAATTTCTAATGAAAGTTCTTATTCCTATGCATACTGCAAAAGGATTAGCTTTGTTTCATGCTCAGCTACCCTACTGTGTGGTACACTTCCTGGAGAAAGATACAACACTAACAGAACCAGTGATCAGAAGACTGCTGAAATTTTGGCCAAAAACATGCAGTCAGAAAGAGGTGATGTTTTTAGGAGAAATTGAAGAAATCTTAGACGTCATTGAACCAACACAATTTTAAAAAATTGAAGAGCCACTTTTTAAGCAGATATCCAAGTGTGTATCTAGTCCTCATTTTCAGGTTGCAGAAAGGGCATTGTACTTCTGGAATAATGAATATATTCTTACTTTAATTGAGGAGAATATTGATAAAATTCTGCCAATTATGTTTGCCAGTCTGTACAATATTTCCAAAGAACACTGGAATCCGACCATTGTAGCACTGGTATACAATGTGCTGAAAACCCTGATGGAAATGAATGGCAAGCTTTTTGATGACCTCACTAGTTCATACAACGCTGAAAGACAGAGAGAGAGAAAGAAGGAATTGGAACGTGAAGAACTGTGGAAAAAATTAAAAGAGCTAAACCTGAAGAAAATTCTAGAAAACCAGAACAGTACTTACAGCACGGACAGTATTCTCAGCAGTGCAAGTGCTGAATAAAAAAAAAAAAAAAAGCCTATCACCTCTGCTGGATAGGCAGTTTTGTATACTTTTTTGAAATATGTAAAAATTACTAAAAAACCTCATCAGTATAATATAATTAAAAGGCCAATTTTTTTCTGGCAACTGTAAATGAAAAAATACACGGACTAAACATAGCCCTGTGCTATATCATGGCCACAGTATATTGTAACTTTCATCTAATCATTGATGTGTCACTTCTAAAGTTTCACAGAAATGAATGAATTTTATCATCTATGATAGGAATGAGATAATTATGGGAGTGGTAAGAATTATGACTTGAATTCTTCTTTGATTGTGTTGCACATAGATATGGTAGTCTGCTCTGTATATTTTTTCTTCTATAATGTGCTTTTCATATTGCTGCAGACCTTAGTTACATCCTAGGCAAAAGAATACTTCCTAAAATAAAACTAAGGTATCATCCTTATCCTTCCCTTTGTCTCTCCCAGAAATATGATGGGGGAATTACCTGCCGTAAGTCCTCCCTCATTAAAAATATTACTGTACTCTGGAATTAGAGTAATACCTTAAACTCCAGGTTTTTTAAAGCACAAAATATAAATAAAAGCTGGGAAAGTAAACCAAAATTCTTCACCATGAATATATCCCTTTATCTGCAACTCCCCAGGGTGATGAACAGATGAGTAGAGACAGCTCATGTGAATACTCAGCTTGCCTCTCAATTCATTCCTCCCCTTCCTCTCATAGGCTGAAGGCAGGGCCTTTCCAGTCCTCACTACCTGCCCTTCCCCCAAGTCCTTCCTAATCCAGGATGGAGGCTTTGAGTCCCACAGTGTGGTGATACAGAGCGCTAGCTGTCACTGCCTGGCTTTATTTAAAGGAAATGCAGTAGGTTTCCTCTGTAGAGTTCCGAGAAATTGACTATACAGAGGTCTTGTATGTTTTTACTTGGTCAAGTATTTCTCACCTCTTTTGTTATCAGAGTACCATTCCAATCTCTTAACTTACAGTTGTGTGGAAAACTGTTTTGTAATGAAAGATCTTCACTGGGGGATTGAACAGCATTTAATAAAGTCTATGTTTGTATTTTGCCTTATGTCATCTTTGCTATTTTTGGCTCTAACCTTAGGCATACAGGAGAAGCTTGTCCCCCTTTATAGATACATACATGTATTTTATAGAAATTTGAGAAAAATTGAGGGATGTTTTCTAATTAAAAAATAGGAAGATTGTGCTAGATTGAAAGTTCCAGACATTTACCAAAATATCTGTTTTAGAGAACATATGCCCCAAATTCTAAGCTTTAGGCTGTCCTTATATACTCCTTCTTGTTCCTGTAGAGGATGGGCTCCACTTAGTTTGAGGCTAGTTTTAATTATAATCCATAATAAATAACCACTTTTTGTGATAAGCAGGGAGACTGTAGGAATTACAAGTCAGACATAATTATTATAAAGCATTTTAAACTACTGATACTTGTGCTTTAACATCAATTAAAAACTCTTAGCACAGGTTCTGCACATTACTACTAGGTCATCCTAGTAGTGAAAGTGCTTCCTTTCGCTCTCTGTGGCCCTGGAAGAGATGCTTCCTTTTGGTACAGTGTCACATTTTAGTGCATTCTCTATAGCAGGTATTATTAAAGAGCCACCTTGTTTTGGCCAGCAGATCAAGGTGCTGCTTCCAGATTCTCCAACACAAGCCAAATAAAGGTACAGCCAACAGCTGAGGGACAGCACAGTTGAAAAGATGATCCTACTACAAAACAGACTGAAAAAGCAAGCCCTTCTACCTTTCCAGAAAGCTACGGTTAGATCTAAAGGGCTATTTTACTGAAGAGTAGCCGGAGTGGACTTTCATTTCTTTGAACAAGTAAAAAATGTTCACTTAATTCCTAATTATCTACTTGCACTAATAGTATATTTCATAGGTCTCTTAATTTTCCACAATATAATAGAGTTTTTGTATGCTCATTGAAGCAAATTTTATTAGATGTTTAGCTAATATCAAAGTGATATGTCATCTTTACAGATGCCTTTTTAAAGAAAAACATCTGTTTTCCAATATTGTTTTTTGTTTTTTTTTTTTGAGGCAGAGCCTCACGCTGTCACCCTGGATAGAGTGCTGTGGCATCACAGCTCACAGCAACCTCCAATTCCTGGGCTCAGGCGAGTCTCTTGCCTCTGCCTCCCAAGTAGCTGGGACTACAGGCGCCCGGCCATTTTTTGGTTGCAGCCATCGTTGTTTGGTGGGCCCGGGCTGGATTCGAACCTGCCAGCTCAGGTGTACGTGGCTGGCGCCTTAACCCATTGAGCCATAGGCGCCGAGCTCCAATATTGTTAATGTAAGCTTTTACGCCTGACTTTGCATTTGACCTACAATAAGATTTTATAAAGAGAGCTAGGCTAAAATTTGAATTATCATGTTTCTTTGAAGCAGGAAAGTATCAGGGAATATTTGTTGACCCAAGTTTACTTTTAATAATTAAACCAGGCTCAGCGCCTGTGGCTCAACAGGCTAAGGTGCCAGCCACGTACACCTGAGCTGGCGGGTTTGAATCCAGCCCGGGCCCGCCAAACAATGACGGCTACAACCAAAAAATAGCTGGGCGCCTGTAGTCCCAGCTACTTGGGAGGCGGAGGCAGGGGACTCGCTTGAGCCCAGGAATTGGAGGTTGCTGTGAGCTGTGATGCCACGGCACTCTATCCAGGGTGAAAGCTTGTGGATCTGTCTCAAAAAAAAAAAAAAAAAAAAAAATAATAATAATAATAATAATAATTAAACCCAAAATGTTTCTTGCTGCTAAATTAGACATGAGACTAAAAAGGTAACTGAGCATGGTAGCTCATGCCTGTAATCCTAGCACTCTGTGAGGCAGGGACAGAAGGATCACTTGAGCGCAGGAGTTTGAGACCAGCCTGAGCAAGAGCGAGACCCTATCTCTACTAAAAATAGAAAACTTAATTGCCAGATGTAGTGGTACACGTCTGTAGTCCTACTACTCGAGAGGCTAAAGCAGGAAGAGTTTGAAGTTGCTGTAAGCTAGGCTGAGGCCATGATACTGTAGTCCAGGTGACAGGCAGTGCCTGTGGCTCGAAGGAGTAAGGCGCGGGCCCCATATGCCGGAGGTGGCGTAAAACAGAAAATGCCCTATTAAAACATTTGAATCATTATCTTTGGATTATCTAAAGCCAGATTATGAAATTTAGAAAATGTTACCAAGTCCTCTTTGGATACAATGGCCACATAAATCA
This sequence comes from Perodicticus potto, assembly GCA_963574655.1. Classification (NCBI taxonomy): domain Eukaryota; kingdom Metazoa; phylum Chordata; class Mammalia; order Primates; family Lorisidae; genus Perodicticus; species Perodicticus potto. The sequence goes on from CAUYRH010058925.1 coordinate 4,026, forward strand.
TATTTTGCTATGTATAATATATACTTATTTTGCCCAAATGTGGAGGGAAAAATAAGGATGCACATTATACATGGATAGTACTAATTCTGTATCTATATAAATGTTTTAAATTAGTTATGCTCATGTGTTTAAAAGTGTAACTCCAGAAAGCAGTAATGATATTCATATGCAAATACCACCCTAGAATATAGTAACTGTTTTGTTGAACTTATGGAATGAAAGCATTTTGAGCCAACGAAGAGCAACGTATTTGTCTTCCTACACTTTAGGCAGGAGCTGGCAATCTAGCTAATGATGTTTTAAAAATTATTGGAAAATGTCAAAATGGTGTTCACACACTGCAAGCTTTAAGCTTTGAATTTGAAAATTAAAAAATTAATTAATTTAATTAAAAAATTAAAAGGAGAGTTCTCTTCCTGAAAGTTTGGGCCAAAAACATGGGTGCACATTACACACAGTAGCACCTTATACATGGCAAAATACGGTAATTTAAAACACTGGAAACAATTTTAGTAACTTTAAATCAGTCAATGTGAAAAATAGCTATATGGCTTTTTATAAGTACTCATCTTTGTGAAAAGCTAGGCTGAAACCTTTCAGGGTCATATTAAAGAGCCCCTTTCTCTGGTGATTTTTTTTCTTTTTTTTTGAGACAGTCTTATGCGGTTGCCCAGGTAGAGTGCCCTGGCATTATAGCTCACAGCAGCCTCTCAACTCTTAGATTCAAACGATGCTCTTGCCTTAGTTTTTTCTATTTTTAGTAGAGACGGGGTCTCACTTTTTGCTCAGGCTGGTCTCAAACCCGTGAGCTCAAGCTATACACCGGCCTCGGCCTCCCAGAGTGCTACGATTACAGGCATGAACCACCATACCTGGCCTTTCTTAGGTGATTTTGAAGGACACAGTAAAGACTTTATGTAGCTTATTCATGGGGCATAATATGTTACTCTTCCTGGCCACCCACCATCAATTGCCACACACAACCTACCCTTCCTTGGAAGCAGTTAGGATATAACTTGCAAGTCAGATCCATCCATCCTAAGAATTCAGACTCACGCTACCTTTTATTTTTGGAGGTCACAGAACGAAAGTGTGGCACCCATAGCTCAGTGGGTAGGGCTCCGGCCACATACACTGAGGCAGGCGGGTTCAAAGCTGGCCTGGGCCTGCTACACAACAATGACAACCACAACAAAAAAAATAGGCCGGGCGTGTGACGGGCGTCTGTAGTCCCAGCTACTTGGGAGGCTGAGGCAAAAGAATCGCTTAAGCCCAAGAGTTGGAGGTTGCTGTGAGCTGTGACACCGCAGCACTCTACCCAGGGCAACATGGTTAGACTCTGTTTTAAAAAAAAAGAAAAAAAAGTACTAGCCCCTGCTGATTTAGCAGATATCCATCCTGGCATACTCCTTTTCTATTAACCTAACTTTTATTTACCTATTAATGAAAACATCAAAATACACTGAGTGGGCATCTACTATGTACATCTGTCTAAGTGCTTCTGAGTGCTAATGACTCTAAACTCGTACTAATAGATATTCTAGGCAAACAAGTAGCTAGTCGGGACATAAGAAATTTTAATTACTAGTTTCTAGTAGCTTTAAAGTCTCATTTAACATTTAACAAATGAGAGAGCTTGTCAGGGGCTAGGTAACGTCGATGGCAAGCATGCCAAAGTTGTAAGAGTTTTACCTTTCTTTTGTACAGTGTGTAGGTTCCAAAGCATGACCCGCATATTTTGATAGTAAGGATTTTTGGAAAAAGAAAATCACACTCTTTTCTGTCCACTTTCAAAACCTCAGGGGAAAATCTAAGGTAAAAAGTAGAACCTTAAAATTATCCTGGTAGTGCTTCATTATACAATGAACCAAACAGGAAGAAAGGCGTCTTCCATAAACCCTACTCATGACTCATTAGACAGCTTTTTAAAATGATCATTAATAATTTAAATACTTAAATAACTTTTAGGTTACCCATTGGATCTTCTCTATTAGGCTCTGAACAGCCTCCATTGGGGCCAGGTTAGAAGTTGCTGTTCCTCCCAGCAAGGCCCCATTTCTTCAAGTGAGTACAGGATTGATGGTAGCTCAGTTTATCAACAAGGAAGTAATAAGAACTTCCACCAATGTGAGCAGTTCCATGAACAATGCAAGGCGACTTCAGCTTATGTGGTTTGTTGCCTGACCTCTCCTTTTAAGGTATCTCTTTCTAATTTTGATCATCCATTTCACGCTCAGTTTGGCAAACTCTGCTGCTTTAAATAAGGCCAAGAAGGCACCACAGAGCAGAGCAATTGTGTTCCAAGGATTGGCAGTGATTATCTGTGAAACAGAAACACACACAGGATTAGTCGTTGTTGCAATCTTGATCCTTAAGCCATAGTACTGTTATTGTCAAGAGCCCTTCCTAAATTATTAGGGCGTTAAGAAAGACATGTGAGTTCTGAATTGTCGTAATTCTGTACTTCATTCAGACTGTGCTTTCAATGTTCATAGCTCTGTTTAAGGAGAAAAATATCCTCCCTTATAATAAAGTGATACTGAAAGAAAGAAACTTGTTCTTCAAATAAGGTTTTCAATACTGAGTTTTAATTTGTGGCCCAATCCAAAAGTAAGTGACCTTGCTGTGAGATAAATGTCCCTAAAAATAACCAATTCATAAGAAAGTCAGTTCCTCTGTTTTCTTCCCCTCTCATAGTTTAGTTTCAGACTTTTCCTCCTATCTAGTCCAATGACTATCTTACTTCCCAAAACCACCTTGTGGATTCCTATCCTCCTGTCTCTGCTCCTTTTATTTTCCCCATGACCTTTCTCCTCCTATGTAGATGTATTAATCCTTCAAGGTCTCAGAGCTTTCTCTGACCATTAAGCCTAAACCCTCTCTGGATTTCAGTAGAACTAACTATTTATCTTACAAACTCTTTCACAATTATTTATGTTCCAAAAATAAAAATTTTAAAACAATAAATTGCTCCCTCCCGTAAATGTTACTGTTTAAGCTAGAGGTCTTATCTTTGATTTCTGAATTCCCCAGCCTGGTAAAAATAAAACACTTTGAAATCCAGTTTAGCAAGGTGATCTTAGACAATATGAGCCTCAGTGTTCACACATGCAAAGTGGGTATAAACCACCACTGGCTGGGACTGCTGTGAATGACGGCATAAGTAAAGCCTGCCTCAAGTATGGAGCTCTTCTTGGCCCATCATAGGAACCTCGTACTGAATATAGGTTGAAAAATGTTTACACATTTCACATGTAGCTGCAAGCTACTGTATTTTCACCTAGTCTTGATTCAGTTAGCATTTGCACATGTGCTTCATACACAGCCTTGCCAATCCATAATTAATAGTGGCAGTGGGGTTATGGAGCACATCAGCGTCACTGAATCCTTACCTAGGGTTAAAAGTGTACATACTTGAGTCTTAGCTATAAAATTTCTTCCTCTAAGTAATGATCATGTCAGGACATTTTGTGATGGTCTGAATGCCAATCAATACTAGACTTGGGACTGGCTTTAGGGGATGGTATGTCATAAACGTTTCGTTAGCAAAGCTGTCCAGTTATTTTCTTCCCTTCTAAGATTGTGAGTCTGAGAGTTTGGCATTAGAGGAGGTGGAACAAGACATCTGAAGAGAAATATCCAGTGATTGTCTCCCTGAAGGAACACTAATTGAACAACTACCTATCAAGAAAGCAGCTTCACAAAAGCCAAAAAAAAAAAAACAGGTAAAAGATCACTATATCTAGTTTTAGCATGGTAACAAGAAAAGATGCGGTGAAGAGGGTAAGAAGGACAGTTTCATATTACCTACAACACTTCTCTCCTAACCACAGCAGGCAATAGTTAAGAGAAAATTGTGAACCTGAGGGAGAAAGAGGGAAGTGAGTACAGGACTTTATGCCACAATGTAAGGCCAGCTCCACCACAGCCGAACATAGCACTGGGCAAAATCCTGTGGCCCTGGATTCCAGCCAGTGCCCCGTGAAGAGAGCATTTACATTCACCCCCATCAGGGGGAAATCTACCACCCAATGGAAGAAAATCAAATCCTGGTCTGTTTCATAACTGGCAGACTACAATGGCCTTGAGCCCTGAATAAATTTCAGTGGCATCAGGCTGTGGCAACCATGGTCCTTAGGCAAGCCCCACTACCGTGTTGGTTTCAGAGGCTGTGGGTTTGGCAAGTAACCAAGCACAACATCAGCTGCGGGGGTCAGGAGTGCCTGCCTCACCTGTCCCCCAACTCCAGGCAGCTCAGTGCAGTGACTCCTTCCTCTTGGTGGAAAGAGAGAGAAATAATTGAGGGACTTTGCTTGGGAACCTAACATTCTCCCTGATCTCTTCGGGTCCTTTAGGACTGGATATCTAAAAGTCTTCAGGAGAGTTCCAGTGTAGCTGGCCTTAGTATGTCCTTTTAAGCTGAAACGGCTGTGGTGATCACACACTTAGAGAACTCATCAATTTGGAGGAGTTTATGGAAGGTCCTCTGAAAATGGCCAGGTACAAACAAGGTCAGACTGTAAAGACTGGAATAGATACCTAATTCTTCATGCCCAGACAGATAAACCTCCACAAGCACCAAGAACATTTAGGGAAATAAAGACCTTGTGAAACAGAAGTAAGGTGCCACTGACTAACCCTGGAGAAACAGAGATGTGTGACTTCTTAGAGAATTCAAAAATAGCTTCTTTGTTTTGAGCAAACTCAAGGACCTTCCAATAAAACACAAAGAATCAATTAAAAAATTATCAGAGAAATTTAACAAAGATATTGGAATAATTTTAAAAAATCAAATCCTGGGGCTGAGAAATACAATTAACTGAAAAATGCATCAGAGTGTCTCAATACAATAGAATTGAACAAGCAGAAGAAAGGATTAGTGAGCTCAAAGGCTATTTGAAAATATAGTCAAAGGAGAACAAAGTAAAAAGAATTAAGGGCAGCGCCTGTGGCTCAGTGGGTAGGGCACTGGCCCCATATACCCAGGGTGGTGGGTTCAAACCCAGCTCTGGACAAACTGCAACAAAACATAGCTGGGCGTTGTGGCGGGCGCCTGCAATCCCAGCTACTTGGGAGGCTGAGGCAAGAGAATCGCCTAAGCCCAGGAGTTGGAGGTTGCTGTGAGCTGTGACGCCATAGCACTCTTCCAAGGGTGACAAAGTGAGACTCTTATCTCAAAAAAAAAAAAAGAATTGAGAAGACTTAACAAGATCTGGAAAGTAGTCTTCAAAGGGCAAAATCTAAAAGTCATTTGCCTTAAAGAGGGAATGGAGAAAGAGATAGAAGTGGAAAGATTATTCAAAGAAGTAACAGCAGAGAACTTTCCAGACTTAGAGAAGGATATGAATATCCAAAAAGGGTTAAAAAACATCAAGTAAGACTATCCCAAGGCATATAATAATCAAGACTCTCAAAGGTCACGGACATAGAGAGATACTGAAAACAAAACAAATAATATATCAAGGAGCTCAATATGTCTGGCAGCAGACTTCTCAGCAGAAAGCTTACAGAACAGGAGTGAATGGGGTAATACATTTAAAGAAAACGATTTTCAACCAAGAATACTATACCCAGGAAGCCATCCCTCAAACATGAAGGAGTAAAAGACTTTCCCAGACAAACAAAATTAAGGGAATTCATCACCACCAGTATTGTCTTATAAAAATGCTGAAAAGCAAGTATTCAATGTACTCAATACTAATAATATAAAACAAATTGATGAATAAATACATGCTCATACAAGAGAAAAACACAATTAAACTCAAGGGGGAGAAGAAAGAAGAGGATTGGTGTGGCCTCACCTAACAGACACAATGTAAGGGTTTAGAGCACACGTTCTGGGCAAGGGGCACCACAACTTGAACTTTACCTAACAAACACAAGCAATGTAACCTAATCATCTGTACCCTCACATTAACCTGAAATTTAAAAAAGAAAGAAAAGAAAGACATGCTAAAGATGCCTCTAAGTCAGAATCCTGCCCAGGCACAGTGATACAGCAGCACTATGGAGTCTCGGTTAGCCTCTACTAGCCAATCCTACACTGCCCCCCTGACCGGCCTTTGCACGTGCCCATGCACGCACCAGTGGGCTGCCACCACACACCAAGGACTGGGTTGGATGCAAAGCACCCCTCCTCCTGGGAAACAGTGTGCACCCAGAAAGGCAGCCAGCCCATCACACAGTGCATGTTCATGAGGAACCTGGTGCTAAACCATGTATAGACGATATGCTTTTGGGTCAGGTTTCATACAGAGCAGAGCAGCCCCCTCAACTGCAGTCTATTGAAAGTCAGCCCTCCACACAAAGGTTAAAAAAAAAAAAAGGAAGAAAAATATGCTAAAGAGAGTTCTCCAATCTCTTCACGTGGCAACCACGGTCCTTAGGCAAGCCCCACTACTGTGTTGGTTTGAAGAAAGGACATGCAGTAAGAAATCATCTGAAGACTATAACCCACTGGGAAAAGTTAGTACTCAGATTCAGAATACTCTTACTATAACTGAGGTATATAAACCACTCATATCCTTAACATGAAGAAAAGGAAAATTATCAAAAATAATAACTATAAGAATTTGAGAGACAGACCACATAAAAAGATATAAATTGAGACAACAAAAATGTCTAAATGAGGCCAGGATAGTGGCTCATGCCTGTAATCCCAGCACTCTGGGAGGCTGAGGTGGGTGGATCGCCTGATCTCAGGAGTTCAAGACCAGCATGAGCAAGAGTAAGACCCCATCTCTAAAAAATAGCCGGGCGTTGTGGTGGGTGCCTGTAGTCCCAGCTACTTGGGAGGCTGAGGCAAGAGAATTGCTTAAGCCCAAGAGTTTGAGGTTGCTGTGAGCTGTGACACCACAGCACTCTACCCAGGGCAACATAGAGAGACTCTGTCAAAAAAAAAAAAAAAAAAAAAAAAAGATTTTCAATAGGAGTAATCTATACAGTGACTTAATATTTTCTATTCAGTTTATTCAAGAAATATTACTAAGCAGCTTTGTGCTAAGCATCCTGCTAGATACCAGATAAATTATGGTGAAAAAAATAACAAAGTCCCCTCCTTTGTAGAGACAATAGTCTAGTGATGAAAATGAGATCAACCCAACACAAAGCATGCACAGCTGCATCTTATAAGTGGAGATGACAAAGGACTGTGCTATGAAGGAAGATGAACAGGTAGGCAGACTTACCCATCTGCAATGAGCCAAAATACTTCAAAGTGGGGAGACTGCTCTCATAATCTTAAATAATACTCACATCTTGGACTTTCTGGATGAAAGGATCTTTCCATTCAAAGACCACAAAAAACAACTGAGCACTTTTTTCAGCGGCTGGCCTCTGGTCAATGTAGTTAACCACACTCGTCTAGACATTCAGAAAAGAGAGCAGTGTTACCACTTTTGTGTGCCCTTCTCTTGCCTGGGCCCCAGGAAAGGAGAGTAGGACGGAAAACTCAGAACTTGGCTCTCCTCACATCATCTTTAGGAGAGAGAGTGCCAAAAATCTCATACACACAAGATCCTGACCAGATTCACTGGCCTTCCATGTCACGTGGTTAAATTAAAAAAAAAAAGGTTTGGCACCTGTAGCCCAAGCGGCTAGGGCGCCAGCCACATATACCAGAGCTAGCAGGTTTGAATCTAGCCTGGGCCTGCCAAACAATAATGATGACAACTACAACCAAAAAAAAAAAAAAAATAGCCGGGTGTTATGGCAGGCATCTGTAGTACCAGCTACTTGGGAGGCAAGAGAATCGCTTAAGCCCAAGAGTTGGAGGTTGCTGTGAGCTGCGCCATGGCACTCTACCCAGGGCGACAGCTTGAGACTGTCTCAAAAAAAAAAGTTAAAAAAAAAAAATCCTGACCAGTATAAAGGCTTTACCTTGGTTTGCATTAATAGTTCTTCGGGAAACAGATAGGATCTAGGATGTACCTATTGTGTTTTTGCCTGTCCCCAACATCTGTCTTTAGGTATTAAACCATACAATAAAAGATAAAAAAATCAGGCCAGGTGTGGTGGCTCACACCTGTAATCCTAGAACTCTGGGAGGCTGAGGTGAGTGGATCGCTTGAGCTCAGGAATTTGAGAACAACCAAATGTTCTCAACAGAAAAAGTAGCCAGGTGTTGTGCTACATGCCTGTAGTCCCTGCTACTAGGGAGGCTGAGGTAGAAGGATTGCTTGAGCCCAGGAGTTTGAGGTTGCAATGAGCTATGATGCTGCTGCTGCACTCTAGCTGTGGCAGCAGAGGCAGACTCTATCTCTAAAAAAATTAAATAAATAAATAAATAATAAAAGTAAAAAAGTAAATCCCATATTTCAAAATACTTGATCTTAAGAGCAGCGCAGCTTAGCACCTAACTCAGTGGTTAGGGCACCGGCCACATACACTAGGGCTGGCAGGTTCTAACTCGGCCCAGGCCTTCTAAAAACAATGACAACTACAACAAAAAAAAAAACAGCCGGGTGTTGTGGCAGCAGGCACCTGTAGTCCCAGCTACTTGGGAGGCTGAGAAAAGAGAATCGCTTAAGCCCAAGAGTTAGAGGTTACTGTGCGCTGTGACTCCATGGCACTCTACCGAGGACAGCATAGTGAGACTCTGTCTAAAAGGAAAAAAAAAGCAACGTATTTGGACCAGGTGAGGAGGCTCATGCCTACAATCCTAGCACTCTGGGAGGCTGAGGTGGGTGGACTGCCTGAGCTAACGAGTTTGAGACCAGCCTGAGCCAGAGCAAAATGTCATCTCTAAAAATAGCCAGATGTTGTGGTGGACACCTGTAGTCCCAGCTACTTAGGAAGCTGAGACAAGAGAATGGCTTGAGTCCAAGAGTTCTGAAGTTGCTGTGATGCCACAGCACTCTACCGAAAGTGACAAAGTGACTGTGACTCAAAAAAAGAAGAACAGCATATTTCAGCCTTTCAAGTTTGCAGGCACAAAGTATAGCTGCATAGATCCACACAGCTGACCATTCCTATAAATATTTAGTAGATGTGCTTGGTAAGATCTAGTTATCAACTACTAAACAGACTGTGTGGTGTGATGGAAAATAGAGAGGTTACAGAGGCAGAAGCCTGTCCCAACCAGAGGACTGGGTCCATCACCTGATCTGAGTCTCAGCTTTGCCACTCATAAAAGGTAACAAAATGCCTATCTCACTGCTCTAGGGAGAGGATCAAATGTAAAAGCATTTTAAACTCTAAAGTTAGATTTTTAAAAAATTTAAAGTTTGTTCAAAAGAGCTCATGCCACTGCCAGAAGACTTCTGATTTAGACAATAATAAAGGCATAAGGTATTTCTCAAATTTATGGGTTCCCTGGGGTTTTCACCCTTTTGGCTTTAGATCACAGAGCTACCAGGAAAGCCAGGGTAGGTAAGGTGGTAGCTAAGGGTAAAGGGGGAACCACTTAGGCTCTCTTCTCACAGCTACTGTGGGACCAGAGAAAAGGACTTGGGAGTTCTCAGAGCAAAGTGGAGAGTAAAAATTTAGGAGGTAAGTTTTTTTACAAAATAGGAATATTTTAAGGTCCTATTTCCAGGAGGGCTGTCACCTCCTAAGGCAAGAAAAATAGCTTGTCTTCTTGAAGAAAATTGGCTTTGAGTCTCTCCCCAAAGTATCAACAGACCCACTGAGGCAGTCAAAATCTCCCATCTCCATCCCTACTGCCAGATCTTTTCCCAAGGTCCTCTACAGCTCTAATGGGCATCACAGCAAGGGAGGCTTGGCATATCTCCTCCAGGCCAGTGGGGTGAAACCTTTTTGATCAGAGTTCTAATTAGTAAAAATATTTTTGGCATGCACCTACATATTCATAACTTTATAGGTGACGTATAATGTATACTGTTACTGTTCTAATATTATAGATATTTTAAGTATTCAACAATTGAAATACAAAACAGATGAGATAAAAATAAATATCAAAAAAAGCTGGTCTTTTCCTCTTGCATCCCAATGGATGATCATGTGCATGGCACTTGAGAGACCACTGTGTCTAGTCTGCTCTGCAAATAGTTCATTTGCTGTGCTGCTGCCAGGAGCGCTCAGAGTGCGGCTGGAAGCGGGATGTCAGATACAGCTGGACAAAGTCACCCATCTCTATGCAAGACTCAGTGATCTCTGCTCTACATGTGTGTTCTGTGAGAACCAGCAGCCAGATGACGGCCTATAGAACACAGACTCCCTAGCACATGAAACTCTGCTGGGGTTCCTTTCCATCCTCTCAAGTATGGAAGTCACCAGCAGTTTCAAGCAAACCCAGAGCCACCTACCTCCTGCCGGAATTCCACTGCTTCCCGTCCATCTTCTTCCTTGGTCTTCACCAGTGACATCTTGACCCAGGTACGGAAGCCCCCAGAGAACTTCCAGCTGGAATAGGCACTCTCACAGGCCTGCATGAAGCCTACCCTGTCTGGGCTTGGAGGACAGAGAGAAGAAAGATCCAAGTCATTTCAGAGCTGACAGCAGGATTCAAACACGGTCAGACTCCAGTCCCCACTGCAAGCTGGTTCCTTTCCTGCTACATCAGGATGCTGCCTACTCCCGGCTTCCTCTCTAAATTTTTTGACTGTAGTGTCAGTCACCAGCAAAAATAAGGGCCATCCCTACTGATTTTCCATTCAGTTTCCAAATGGAGGAGGAGTTATCACCAGCCTGAAGGTAAGAGCATGATCTTTGAAGCTCACTATGGGAGAATTCCTCCTCCTTCCCACCACCTGCTCCCAAAGCAATCGGCAACTCCAGCTCCTCCAAGAGGAGCTCCTCCAAGAACTCTGGACTCAAGTCCAGCTCCTCCGAAAACTCTGGACTTAAGCAGAGCCCAAGGAAGCCCTTATTGACCTGTTAGCTCCCTCTGGAAGGCCCAGAGGGGAAGAGGGTATCTTGGGGATCTCTCTGCCAGTCGACACACCCACAACATCTGCTCTAGGGTGATGTAGGTGCAGTAAAATCAATGCTAACATAATCAAGTAGAAACTACAGCAATGTACTGAGGAAGCTCATGACAGGAACACAGAGTGGGGGTGAGATCCTTTGGAGATTCTTTCAGGGAGAAGGCAAGACAGGCCACCTTTAAGCAGGGAAGGGAAAGGGAATTCTAGGTGGCAGAAAGGATGGAAAATGCTGAGCCAGAGGCTCCAAGCTCCTGGGGAGGAAGGATGGTAGGTGCTTCCTGTTCAGCTGTGGAGCAGCCTCCCTGCCACCATAACTGCTGCTCCACTTACTCTGAATGGAACCTCAGGGCTCAGCAAAACCTGACCGGGACTGAACCACCCTCAGTTCAGACACATGCAGAAAATTCTCCTGCCCTTAATGAACATTCTGGGCTCCCAGGGATGGAACCACCATGTGACCCTAAAGCAGCTGTGTGGAAGAGACAGGAACTTTCTTATGGTCAGGAGACAATCATCACTGTAAGTGAAGACCAACAGCAGCCCGCAGGACTTATGTCTTCCTAACAGAGATACCAGTGACCCTTGAAAACACAGGTTTGGACTTTGTGGGTCCACTTTTACATGGATCGTCTTCTGCATCTACTGCCTTGAGACAGCAAAACCAACCCCGCCCTCCTTCCTCCTCAGCCTACTCAACATGAAGATGAGGAGGAGGAAGACTTGTATGATGATCCACTTCCACTTAATGAATAGTAGGTGTATTTCTCTCCTTTATAATTTTCTCAGTGACATTTTCTTTTCTATAGTTTATTTTATTGTAAGAATACAGTATATATTAGGCATAACATACAAAATGTGTCTTAATCAACCGCTTACTGGTAAAGCTTCTTGTTAACAGTAGCTTATTAGTAGTTAAGTTTTGGGGAAGTCAAAAGTTATGTGCAGATTTTTGACTGCACGGAGGTCGGTGCCCCAACACCTGAGTTGCTCCAGGGTCAACTATACTTAGGAGAAAACAGTGAGCCCTCACTAAGGGTAAAACCTATGCATACTGCAAAGGAAACCAAGGTACCAGGCAAGAGACTTGCTCTTAAGGGGTCACAAGGCAGCCCCAGGCAATGGGCCAGACCAAATGATCTCTCCATAACCAGCCAGTACCACGTTCATGAGCCAGAATGTGCCTCTACACCTGGCTCACTGAACATTATTATTATGAGAGGTTTAATGGACCTGCCAAACTCATGAGGTCAGTGGGTTACCTGGCAACACTGCTTTCCTGCCCCTGCCCTCTCCCCCACATCTCTAGCCTAAGGATGTACAAGGTTGGAATAGGATTGAGATAGATAGCAACCCCAGTGTAAACTCTAAAGGCCACCTTTGCAGGAATTCATGGAAGGAAGAGAAGAGGAGGTAATCGATGGCACTGAAGTCCTCACTACTTTTGTTCAAGCGGAACTGGAGGAAGACCAGCTCCCGCTTCTTCACATCCCGAGGCCCCTGGACAATCAAGGCAGATTTCTGCAGGGAGACAAAGAACAGAATCTCAATCCTGAAAGAGCTGTGTGGTCCCTCTTCACTCTTGCCCCAGGCCAACCAAAGTGGGTAGAAGCCCTAACTGGAAAGCCCACAGCTTCTCCCAAGAGCCTCCATGCTTATCACTGGCTAGAGCTGCCAGTTCAGGAAGCACAGGCCTGGGTACCACCAAGCTTAGCCCTGGGCAGTTTTCTCAGTACAGTGCCCAAACTAGCCCCAAATGCAACTCATCTTCTGTCCACTCTTCTCATTGACTGGCTGAACTACGGAAGCTTTTTATTTAGCAAGGATGATCACTCATCGGTTGCATTGCAGATCCTTTCTTCCACTCTGCAACTTTTTTTTTTTTTTTTTTTTTTGTAGAGACAGAATCTCACTCTGTCACCCTCAGTAGAGTGCCGTGAAGTCACAGTTCACAGCAACCTCCAGCTTTTGGGCTTAGGTGATTCTCTTGCCTCAGCCTCCCAAGTAGCTGGGATTACAGGTGCCCGCCACAATGCCTGGCTATTTTTTGATGCAGTTTGGCCGGAGCCAGGTTTGAACCCACCCCCCTCTGTATATGGGGCTGGTGCCCTACTCACTGAGCCACAGGTGCTGCCCTCACTGCAACTTTTAACTTTGTTTCCAATGTCATTTATTATATGGAAGCTTTAAATTTAACACAGTGAAACCACTATGCAAATCTTTTTCTTCCTGGTTTCAGGGTTTTGCTTGCTAAGGATAGCCAAAATTATATCAATATTCTCCTGTATTTTTTTTTTTTTTTTGAGACAGTCTTACTTTTTTGCCCTGGGTAGAATGCCGTGGCATCACAGCTCACAACAACCTCCAACTCTTGGGCTTAAGCGATTCTCTTGCCTCAGCCTCCCAAGTAGCTGGGACTACAGGCGCCCACCACAATGCCCGACTATTTTTTGTTGCAATTCTCATTGCTGTTTTGCTGGGGCCAGGTTCAAACCCGCCACCCTCAGTATATGGGGCTGGTGCCCCACCCACTAAGCCACAGGCACCGCCCTCTCCTGTATTTCTTTATAGCACTTTTTAAACTTTTTTATATTTAGATAGTTTATATTTCTGCCTTCAAGTTTTGTAAACAGTATGAAATAGAGATCTAACTCCTACCCCACAAACAATAGATAGATTGAGGGTTTTAAAGCCTTTCTCTCTCTCCTTTATTCTATACTAAATTCAAGTATAAACCCATTACATAAGTCTCCTCCTGGCCCTAATATGATCCACAAATTTATACATCTGCCTTTAAGTTTTGTAAGCAGTATGAAATAGAGATCTAACTCCTACCCTACAAACAATAGTTAGACTGAGGGTTTTAAAGCCTCTTTCTCTCTCTCCTTTATTCTATACTAAATTCAAGTATAAAACAATTACATATGTCTGCTCCTGGCCCTAATATGAGCCACAGATTTATCTATCTCTGTGCCAATACTGAAGTGCTTTGATTCCTGTGGTTTTACACTATTCAGATATCTTATTGGGCAGGTCCCCTCCATACGACTCCTCTCATCCCCAAACCTGTCTTGGATATTTTTGTATATGTGCTTTTCTAAATGTACTTTAAAACTAGCTTGTTCGGTGTCACAAAAATAAATCCCCAAAAATTGATTTCTGCAATAAACTGATTTTTTAGATTAATTTGGGGAAAAAAAAAATATATATATATATATATATATGTATATTGGTGAAACAGAATCTCATTCTGTCACTAGGCTAGAGTATAGTTGTGTCATCATACCTCACAGCAATCTCAAAACTCCTGGCCTCATGTGATCCTCCTGCCTCAGCCTCTTGAGTAGCTGAGTGGTGTATATCACCATATCAGGATAATTTTTTTCTTCTCTTTTATGTAAAGATGCCACCCAGGCTGGTCTCAAACATCTGGCCTCAAGCGATTCTTCTGCCTCAGCCTACTGAGCAGCTGGGATTACAAGCAAACACCACTACTACACCTGGCTTATTTTTTTCTTTTTTGTAGAAACAGGGTCTTCTTACTATTTCCCAGGCTGGTCTCAAATGACCTTCCTGCCTGACCATTGCAAAGTGCAGGATTATAGGTGTGAGTCACTGTACCCAGCCAAGAAAAAATATCTTTACATCAACTTTTTTTTTTTTTTGAGACAGAGTCTCACTCTGTCACCCTGGGTAGAATGCTGTGGCATCATAGCCTACAATAACCTTAAAATACAGGGTTTGAGCAATCTTCTTGCCTCAGCCTCCCAAATAGCTGGGACTACAGGCACCTGTCACAACACCTGGCTAGTTTTTCTATTTTTAGTAGAGACAGGGTCTCATTCTCGCTCAGGCTGATCTCGAACTCCCGAGCTCAGGCATGATACCCATCTCAGCCTCCTAAAGTGCTAGAATCACTGGCATGAGCCACTGTGCCTGGCCCTTTACATCAACGTTTATAAATATTCTACAGAGAATAGAAAAGAGTATACTGTCGGGTACAAAGTTGCAAATACACTTCAAATTTATTAATTATGCTATTCAATTTTTACTTACACATCACTTTTTGTCTGTCTGATCTTCAAATTTCTGAGAGGGGTATTAAAGTTACATCTGAGGTGATGATACATTTTATTTCTAACAAATTTTGCTTAAAATATATAAATGGCATGTTGTTTTATACACAAAGATTTATGAATATTGTATCTTTTCAGTGGAGGGTAGTGGAGCTTAAACTCCTATCAATATTAAACAGCCTTCTTTTAACCCTTTGCAGCTGGAATTCCCTGTTGACTAATGTTAATAGGGGCATTTCACTTCTGGTTATTGTTGTATTATTCCAAGAGATCTTTGTCCATCTATTTATTTTCAACCTTTCTTGACATTTTAAATGTACGGCCAAGAATACTAACTCTCCCAGTTTCCATTATCCATTTCTTCCTTTAGTACCAGAACCACTTTCCCAATCCCAGATTTCAGCACAACAGAATACAGTTCCCCTGCTATAGCCTCAGACATGGCCATTTGATGAAGTCCTAGAATATGTGAAAAACTGACTCATACAACTCTGCACCATTTAAGAGAACTCCTCATCCTCCACGTCTCACCTTCTCAAAGGTAGGCATGTGAACACACACTGACCTTGTGGACCAAACACCACCCCGGGAACAGCACACAGACAAGGCAGAAGCCACTGCTAGAGGATGCTATGGGGCAGCACTGCCCACTGTGCCGTGCCATATGCATGATCGGACCATTCCCAACAAGACAAGGAGACTTTTCCCTCACTGGAGCCACTGTATGTGGGGGGTTCACCTGTGCTCTGATCAATATATAACGTACTAGGTTATAATCTCCAACAATACTGGAGTGTTACGGTAACAAAAACCCTAAAAATGAGTCATCAGTTAAACATTTGGGCAGGAGGAAAACAGTGGGTAGTAAGAAAACAGATATGGATCCTAAAGGCTAAAAAGGCAATGACCCTTATTGTGCCAGAGCACAGCATTTGGCAAAAGTTAACTACCAGTAAAGTGAGAGTATGGCAGAGAACAGCAGAAAATCAATGAGAACCTAAAGATTTGTGAATATAACAGGATGAAACCCCGACGGGATTCGCTTTCACGTGGACTTGATGCAACAGCTGGAAGCTTACATCTCTGAAGAAATCTCATTGCAAACAAAGGCAGCCGGAGAAAACTGAGAATAAGCCACCTCCAATCCTGTGACTGTTCAGCCCTAAAGCAGCTCCAAAACTACACACGCAGGGAGTGGCAAAAGCCATGCAGCCCCCAGGGAGGATGTATTTTGTAATATCCACTTCAGGTGTGGTCACAAAGGATTACCAACAAGGCAGAACTTACCAAGGGATGAGGCCTGAGCACACAGTAGTCTATCTCAGAGGGGAGCAGTAAGGTGGAACCAAGGAGCTGACTTCATGCCAAGGGCCTCACCCCATTCTCTTTTCTCTGAATGGGACCTCAAACACTCTGTTCTCACTCTTTCTCCACTACTTTGAGATAGAGTACCTAGCGCATAGGGAGGAGACAACTTCTCTATTAGTTTACAGACAGGGACTTCAAGGAATGGAGAAAACAAACAACCACTAGAGGCAGTAACTGCATTCAACTTTTCATTTTCGTGGAAACAACTCTCTCTTTGTCCCCTTATTTCAAGGCCTTTGAAACATTCAGTTGAATTACATGCCTATTTAACAAGTACAAATGCCCATAAACAGGTTTGGGAATGGCCCCTATAGACCCTTAGTAAACACACTCCTTAACTACAGGAGAGGAGGGCCATCTGCAGAGTAAGCACTCTCTGTGGGATTTAAGAATGCTGTTAGAGTGAAGAGAGCTGAGAATCCAGACAGTTTCCATTGTGTATATACCTCTATATTAGAATTTTTCTTAACTGCATTCCTTTTTGTTTTAATCAGCTTCCATTGCTCTATTCTGGAGTCCATTCAGTTTGTTCATCTTGACTGTTGTTGGTTTCACGTAAATATCTAGTGATCATTAATTCTCCATTCTTACTTATGAATGATTAGGTCAACTAGTATTTGTCTGGGGTGTGGGTTTCCTCAAGTGTCGTACTTCTGTTTCCTTGACAGGCCTCTCCCTTGCATGGGAATGCTGACTTAAGTTCTGTGGAAGTAGGCAAGGAACGCCAGCAGGCTGAGTACTCTAGTGTATTTCACTTTGGAAAGAGATTCCTTTGTTTTAGTTCTCTTTGTCCATTGTGGATGTCTGCTCAAAGCAGAGAACCTTCTCTTAGCTTATACGAAGAATGGTTCCGGACCTTTTGCTCACTGTCCCCTGCAACTCTGCATACCCAGAGAGGGCAAAGGGTGTAGCTGGCCAACTCAATAGGCAGTTGTGCAATGACTATGCTCTCTGAATGTGCTGAGAGTCAGGAGGTTAGAAGAAAAGCTTGTACTGCTACAGCAGACCTCTTCTGCTTGGGGCTATGTGATTTTTCTGCTACTCTATCAAACTGACCCAATCCCAAAAGTTCAAGTGAGTATAGTATAAAATAGAATAGAGTAAGAAGAAAATAGAATGGAATTAGAATAGGAGCATAATTAGAATAGGAATACGAATTAGAATAGGAATAAGAATTAGAACAGGAATAAGAACAGAAATAGAATAAGAATAGAAATAGGCATAGAATTAAAATAAGAATATAATTAAAATAGAATAAGAACAGAATTGAATGAGCAGAATTGAATAGAACTGAATGAAATAGAATAGAATAATGTGGAATAAAACAGAAAGGAATAGAATTAGAATTGGAATAGGATTAGAATTAGAACATGATTAGAGGCCAGGCATGGTGGCTCATGCCTGTAATCCTAGAACTCCGGGAGGCCGGGGTGGGTGGATTGCTTGAGCAAATGAGTTCAAGACTAGCCAGAGCAAAAAGTGAGACCCCATCTCTACTAAAAATAGAAAAAACTGAGGACAGAAGACAGCCTGAGCCCAGGAGATGGAGGTTGCTGTGAGCTATGACACCACCACCACACTCTACCCAGAATAACAGCTTGAGACTCTGCCTTAAAAAAAAAAAAAAAAAAAGAATATGATTAGAATTAGAAAATGTTCAGAATTAGAACAAGAACAGAATTAGAAAAGAATTAAAATAAAAATTCAAATATAATGAAAATTAGAATGAGAATTAGAATATGGATAGAATTAAAATATGCATAAAATGAAATAGAAGTAGAATAAGAACAGAGCAAAATAAAAGAGAATTGAATATAACAGAATAAAATAATAAAATAGAATGGAATAGAATGAATTGTAATAAAACAGAATGGAATGAAATAGAATACAATGGAATCAGATTAGAAGTAGAACAGGAATAAACTGAATTAGAATAGTTAGAATAAGACTACAACTGGAACAGGATTAGGATCAGAATAGAATCAGAATTAGAATAGGAATAGAATTAGAATTAGGATAGAATTACAACAGGACTAAAACTGGACTAGGATTAGATTTGGAATAAAATGAAATGGAATAGAATTAGAATTAGAAGAGGAAAAGGATTAGAATAGGAACAGAAAGGAAATACTATTAGAATAGGAATAGAATTAAAACTAAAACTAGAAAAGGATTAGAATAGAATACAATGGAATGGAATGGCATGGAATGGAACAGAAAGAATGGAATATAGTATAGAAATAGAATTAAATTGGCTCGGCGCCTGTGGCTCAATGGGCTAAGGCGCCAGCCACATACACCTGAGCTGGTGGGTTCGAATCCAGCCCCGCCGCCAATGACAGCTGCAACCAAAAAACGGCCAGGCGTTGTGGCGGGCGCCTGTAGTCCCAGGTACTTGGGAGGCGGAGGCAGGAGACTCGCTTGAGCCCAGGAATTGGAGGTTGCTGTGAGC